>OMNM01026216.1:1432-12641 GCA_900302745.1 Parablennius parvicornis | reverse complement strand
CCCATTTACATTCTCTTGTCCTAAGAAATCTATACCATCGTCTTTTCACTCTCCATGATCGAGCTGCTGGTTCAGAGTGGCCCTCAACTGTGTACGGCACTCTGTGTGTCCGGTCATGACGTGATCCTCTTAAGTTATTTAGAAGGTACTTTACAGATCTAAGTCTGAAATAAGCATATCTTGACTGTCCGATGTGGGCACTGTTAACACAAGTAGCAGCTACCACCCAATATGTGTCTGTGTGTTTTTTTTTTTTTTTTTTAAATGAATGAATAGACCATTCAGCATATCGTGAGGCCCCTCTGGGGAATGCCATTGTGCGTTTAGAACCGCACTTTGCCGTTATATCCCTCTTTTTTCACTCTCTACGTCTTCTTATCTTCTGATTGACTCTCATGATGTGCAGGACTGCTTTTCAGGGCACCCTTGAATTCCACTCATTCACCCGTCCTTCAAGGGCTGTAGGCACTTCTCTTTTCACCCTCTCACAAATCTCACACCATGGGGGTGTGAACTGAGGAGAATCCCAAGGGACAGGGAGATTACCATCCAGACCAGAGCTCCTGTGACAAAGGAGGGATTTACCGATTCCTACACCTCTGTCTTTTACTTTCATATAGATTTGATGGAAGCGGGACTTTCAGTGAGGTGCAGAATTAAATGACATGACCGCCACTCACTATACCTGAAATGTAGAGTTAGACTTTCCAGGTAGTGACTGGTAAGAGAAAAAAATTATTTGGAGAAACAAATAAACAGTTGACCATTTTCTAAGATTGTCATTTTTTTCTTACCAATCCAATCTTAAAATTGTCCTTCCTTGCTTTTCGAGTTGTTCTCACACTAACTTCTACAACCCCAGTTAAGACCTTCCTATACCCTCTTGTTTTCTAGATACATCATTGCATCAACAACAAACCAGACGGCAGGCTTGAGCTCTTGTTTGATCATGTGCTGAGTCTGGACTTTTCACGGAGTGAATACCTCGGCCACTCATAACTTGAAAGCTGCTAATTGTTGTGTGAATCATGAGCTTGTAGACAATAAAGGGTGCCCTCCATTCACTCCCTGCTTGTTCACGGCCAGGTGGCACGGTGCCATCCATTGAGAAGCTCGGAGAACAGGAACATAGGCCAACCATGGGGATGTCAAATATTTAGAGGCCCAGTGAAAGATTTGCAAGGGCTGTTCCTCTTGCCGAGACAGCGGCCTGATCGTTTTGGGACACATCTTGGGAGGTTCGCAGCCAGTGGTTATTCGGCACCTCACTGGTTTGGCAAGAAAAAAAGAAAAAAAAATCCCCATGAAGCACAGTTACTGTCATGTTCAACAGAGCCCTGTGGTTTCACAAGTCTGGTTTATGACCTTATTATTTGGGCTTGACTGCATAAAGTCATTGAAACCTCAAGTTTCCTGTTTCAAATTTGTCCGGTCAAGTTAAACAAAGACTAGACACGAAGAAAGCAGGATGAGATTTACAATTACTGTAAAATATGTTGTTTGTAGAGGTGCAGAATGTGGACTGATTGAGTCTCACATGGGCATATTTGGACTCACTTGCACTCTAAACTAAGTATTTCTCTATGTAGGGGTGTTTCAATATCGATATAATGTAATATTTCTATTTCAATCAATCTCAGGTTGGGGTGTCAAACATATTTACTGTAAGTTCAGGGGCCACATGCAGCATCTCCACTGGGCCAGACTGGTAAAATAGTGATATAACCTTCAAATATAAACTTTAAAGATCCTCTATTTGTACTTTGAACAACAGATACAGTTAAATTTACTTTCAATCATAGTTTTTATTCAGTGCATTAAAATTAGACTTAAAAGTTTGAAGGTCAGGATTTGGATTTTTAGTTTCAGTACTTGGGCGAAAATCTGTGTTTTTAGTTTTCATTTAATAGCAGCAATATCACTGTGTCTCTCACAATATCAAGAAATATTAGGACAACAATAACACATAAAGGGCAGCATGGTATTGGAGTGGTTAGCACTCATCTCATAGCACGAAAGTCTCCGAGTCTGGTTTTGGGACCTTTCGGTGTGAGGATTTTATGTTTTTCTGATTCGTGCTTTGGGTTTCTTGGGTCCAACAACATAGGATTGAGGTTAATTCCTGCTATTTTGTGTGAATGTCAGTTTGTGTGTTTTTTGGGGGGGTTTTTTTCTGTGTTTTCCATGAATTGCCATCATCTCTAGTCAGCTGAGTTTGGTTCCAACCCCCTCAAGACACCAAGATTTCCACTCCTTCATGAGTCTCAAGGCATTTTACACTGTTTGTCTCATTCACCCATTTACACTCACACATAAATGGTGACGGCTGCCAATGCCAGGTGCTCAAATTCCATTGGGAGCAAATTAGAACTTGTGTCTTGCTCACACTATGACATATACACATCGGAGTTCAAACCCACAACTTTGTCTTTGGAAGACGACAACACAAAAGGTTAAACATAGAAAAGACAAGTCTCTTTTTATATCTATTGGTGTGTATTAAATGCTCAACAAAGACAAAATGGACCAAACAAATGGAACAAAGGAGAGATTTAGAAACAAACCTCCACTTGAAAGTGATGTAGGTGACAGTGAGCGCGAACAGTGACACGGCTGTAAAAAGACCAGAGGGAGCAAACTCAACAACACATTCATGACCATATATAGAGGATGTGTTTAAAGTTGGAACGGTTGCTGAAGAAGTCCTTCAAAGTCATACTTTTTTTTTACTTATAAGCTATACCTTCATTTGTAAACGAAAGTTAGCAAAGTTTGCACCACTGTTTGTACTTCTATTTCTATGAATAATGTGCTTGCTTCGTCTCTGAATGCATCCTGTGCAGGCACAGAGTCGCTGAAGCTGATGGCCACTCGCTCGTGTACTGCAGCCTGTTCAGACATCGCGTGGCGGTGTAAAGTTTTACTAGCGAAGCTTGTTCCGATCAAATTCCCGAGGACTTCAAAGAACAAGCGCTAACCGCGATTAATAATCTGCCCACCTCAACCCATCTCGTGTTCTCTCATGTTGCTTCACGCCCCCTTTTCTGTTGCCTCATTTCACCTCATCATTTATATCTACCTTCTGTGATATAATGATAGTTGAATGAAATACAAATGCTACAGCTGAGACCTGCAGGCTAGTAGGTAAATACATGCATGGTGCACCTGAGTGAGAGGAAATCATTAATAAGAAGTCTGGATTTGGTAGCAATTCATGAGTCAAGCATTACTTGAGGTTTACTTAAGATCCCCCCCAAAAAAGGCCCCACGCTGGTTTCGGGCTTTGTGCTTCTTTTCAGCCAGTTACTTAAGGTCACGGCTCTACCATTGCCCTCAGGTAAGGAGAACTACAGAGTTTCGATATGGACGCGGGTGCATTTGAGAACAAATTCCTCATCTTTTGTTCATGTTTTGATTTCTATCATGGTATTTGTCTTCGGCATCCTAAAATGAAACGCTTCCTGTTGCTTACGTTGGTCAAATGATGAACTCACTTTGGATGCGTTTGGAGGCGCAGGGGGGGCGGAGGGGACTTCTTATAGGAAGTCCGATTTTTCACTTTCGAATCAAACTATTCTTTGGTGCCCTGTTGGTTCACTAAGTTCATTTGTTTCAGATCAGGTTGGTGCACCAAATCCCCATCACGTGGATTATAACATGCCTTTGCTCGGCTTAAACTGAAACAGAGGAAGACCACGACCTGTGTGCTTTTTTGTGTGTGTGTGTGTGTGTGCTAAAGTGGCCAGTGGGAGGAACAATGAGTGCTGGCACTCCGGACCCTCGTCTGGCCTGCACTAATTGAGGACCCAGATATTGTCTCATTGATGAAAGCCCCTCTTTGTCCAACGTGCTTCTCTTCATCTACTGTATCCCCCGGGCCTCTGATATAGCCATCGGCATAACGTCATACCCTGCCCGCCATTGTCTCCATTCATTACAGGGGATTAAAGTGTCAGTTGAAGGTGAAGTATGAACTCGCCGCCGTTGTTCACTGATCGGTGCTTGAAGGTGTTGTGCCCCCGCGAGCTTAAAGTTTGACACCCTGCAAAAAGGATGAAGCTTCGCCTTTTTTCTTGTGGACTGGCGGAGATCATTTGTCTGAAAAGGTCAAAGCTTCTCATTAAGTTGTGAATAAAATGTGATGGCCACTCAGTAGCCAAGCAACAAGGATTAGGATTGAAGAGCGGGAAGTGGCTTTCAGCGCAATCTGGTGACGGCTTTAAGCACCGATTCAACCAATTTAAGGATTTGTCCACATTACAGATAAACATTTAGACATTCTCCAGTGCAAAAAACAGATATCTGCTGTTGTTGGAGTGGTTTTATTTGTTTCCCTGCTGTGGAATTTCTACCGAGGCACTAATGCCGAAATCGAGGGCCTCTGATTCCCTCACATGCAAAGAGGAAGCTCTGTGACACAAAGGGAGGCGTTTAACTCTCTTTCATAGTTGGATTTACTGTCAAAGTGTTGATCTGCATTGACGTGCTCTTGAACTGTGGTGCAAAGCTGAAACCCAACACTCGAGTGGGGCCTTGTGGGTTCAAAGAACCAGTGAAAGGACAAAGACGAGGCAATGGCCGGCAGAGCGATCCAACAATCTGTACCATTGCACAACCTGTTGAAGGCAGAAATGAGATCTGTATGCACATTCTTTACGCATGAAGCCCACGTCTCCAGCGGAGGATGTTATTTACTTATGCATTCAGCAACTACAACAGGACTGGAAGGAAATTCACCCTTGGTGAGAACGCCGGACGCAGAGAGGATGTGCATATGCATCTGCACCTCTGCCAGCATTTTAAGCTGCTTTGTAAGTCCAAGGCTTGTGTAGGCAGGTCGATTTTGAGCATCTGCGATGAATGTGAGAATGAATGCCTGGGTTCATGAAAACAACGGCACTTTATGTGAGGGAGCTGCTAAAATGGCACAGAATAGTCAAAGCTAATTGCTTGTTTAATTTAAAAGAAATACACGAATTACGCTTGACGGAAAAGCCTCTTTTATTTTGTTCAAAAAAAATGTTGATAAAGATTAGCTTCTAAAACTGTTGTAACTATTGACTGTAAAATGGATCAGAATTTTCAACCTTGTATCTTTATCTTTCTGAATCTTTACATGATATAAAGGAGATTTGCTGTTCTGTTTTCACCTGAAACATTCAAGCTGCGGGCAATTTCTTTCCTCCTCATCATGTTATGGACATGTTGTCATTTTTATTTGAAGATTTAGGATGTTGTTGGGTTTTGGTATCATGTCCCTACTTTTCAAAATAAGAATATAAAAATCACCATATACCAACATATTTTAATGCTTTGGGGGTTTATGCTTTATGATTTGATCCTACAAGTCATGAAAAAAAAAAAAAATCCAAGGACTATGACGTTTTAGATTTTCTTCTTTTTCTTTTAACCAAGGCCTCGATTATTACTATTTTTCAAATGCTCCTATAGAAACACACTGACAGCATGATCAACTCCGATATTACCTCAATTTTTGAATGTGTATGCAATATTTTTCAAAATTTGTTTTCGTCAAAAAAAGTTGTCCAAGCTCCATACATGTATGCCGAGGTATTGCATAAAATATTATCCTGAAAGGAAAGTTTGTGCCACCTTTAGTTGTGATCTGCTTCATCATAAATCAGCGACAAAGCCTGTGAATACACAAGAAAGGTCGACTTCAAGCACATTGAGATGTGTGCCAAATATTCATACAAACATTGGCTTTATAGCGATCTTCTCATCGTTTTGTTTTCACTCAGCTTTTACAGAACTCGTAGCGTTACCAATGAGCTCTCAACCATCTGAGATCTTTGTCGGACCCTGACTAAACACTGCGCCTGATAAATCTCAGCATGCACACAGTATCTGCTTTTCTCCTCTTGGAGACTACATGATTTAGAAATTGTGGTGGCAATCATTTCCTCGGCACATGCCGAGACACGGGGCTCCACAGATCACAGCTAAAGATCTGGACTGGCTTTTCCAGGACGTTTGATCTGGGGGTCCCGGCCTCAGTCTGTCAGGGTGATGAAAACTTAACTCCTTCCAGGAAATCCTGTGAAGTCAGAGACGTTGAGCAGAGCGAAGAGGTTTTCTGTTTTGTTTTTTATTTTTAAACACTGCTGAACACGCCTCATTAATATGGATTTGCTGGTGTCATAGAAATTCGAATTCTCTGTTTTGGAAACACTGCGTCAAAGTTGTTAGATGGTCAGTCAATAAATTGTTCCATGTGACTGGCAGGAGAATCTTAAGAATGCTGATAACCTGGGAAATTTGTCAGTGGACTGTCTGCACGCTAAAGAAGTGGGCCTCTATTTTATTAGATATGAGCACTTCTTGGAATGTGACCGTGATGTACCTTTTGACTCCTGGAGCCTTCAGTCCTTTGAGGACTTTAAGTTTCCAAAAACCAAAAAAATAAATGCTAATTCATGTTTTATTTAAAATGATCCTAATGAGTTTAATCAATACTCTGCAAAATAGCTAATTGTTGGTATTCTGATTCACAAAGTGAGATAAATTGTAGACGATAAGCATCTCAAGCCATGATTCAATTATGCCCACACCGCTTTGGGTGACGTTAATGGACTACGGGCTTCCCTTCGGTTGAAAGGATCCAACCTGTTTGAAAGACGATCAGTCTCCTACAGCTGCTAATCAAGGCGTCTCCTCCTCTACTGTCACCCCAGGTGATGTGAACTCCTCACTCCAGTCGTCTGGGTGTAAATGAGACTGAAGCAGTGAATCACTGTCTGAGGTTTCCGATGAGCTGGAATCATTTCTTTTCTATTGCGTGAAGTCTGATTGAGCTCAGCAGTCATCATCACTTAAAACAAAACAAAAAAAAAAAAAAAACAACCCATCAATCAACATCAGCAGTGTGTTAGCAGTGTCAGACATTGGGTGTACCTGAACGTGCAGCTTTCAGCTTTCACATTTTTTATTGTTTTAATCTTTATCTGTTCATGGAAATGTGCTTCCAGGTACTCTTGAATCTGGAAATTATTTGACTTTGTAGTTGGTTGGCAAGTGAACTATGAAAAAAAAATGTAATTGTTTAGTTTGAAACTGATTACAGACATGTTGAAAAGTTCTCGTGGCGTCTGAGCAGAATGGAAATGTGATCATTGGTGGGTTAATGAAGCTGCTGCTGTGTAAATGGGTCAACTGGGGAGATTAGAGAGCCAAGCACACAATGTGTGAACCCTATGGTCTGCAGTTTTGTGGATTTATTCTCCAACAACAGTTTCTAGTTACACTGTACTCTTTTTCCATTTATGTAGGTGAAGCTATAGGCCTCATTGCGGCTGTGGCTGCCTGTAGAAATGTCGGTTTTATTTTGTCGCTGAAATCTGGCTTGTTCTCACACCTTTTCAGTTGCATGATCAAATCTTTTCGCAATTTATTTTGTCAAAAATTAGTCTGTGTTGTCTTTCACTGATAGTTTTAAGTAAAGAACCAAAGCTGAATGTAATGCTTATGGGAAATTAGTGTCTATGATGAATGCTTATCTTTCATTTTGAAGCTGGCGGATTTATTCAGAGCATACGGTTTATCCTTGTGGGCATTGATTGTTTCCCTGAAGACTTGGTGGTTCATGGTTGAAAAAGGAAAAAAAGTCCCCCCAAAAAAGGAAAGAAATATAACTATAGAATAAAATATAGAGCCTTTGATCACTTATTTACAGAACTTGAGATTTAAAATCTTTACAAAATGAGACAATGACAATGAGAAAGCCTGATTTAAAGCAACAGTAGTTTATCAAATCATGTAATAAACTCTGTATTTTTTTAATGAGCAAAATTGCAGTCAATCTATTGCTTGGCCTGCCACAGTAGTCTTAGTTTTTTTATGTTGACCCTGGAGAACAGTAACTGCTCACGCCTGGTCTAAGTTAATAGACACAACACAAAAAGGTGGCATAAGTGTGTGTGTGAGTATCTGTTTTTTTGTTAGTGTAATTGCTGTATTTATATCAGCCACCTACTGTACATGATATCCAGTGTCTGAACTTGAATGAATGATAATGCTAATAATGCCTGTTGACGCTATGCTGATGAAGGCATGATTATCGCCATCTGTCACACAAAAGATGAGCTCATGTTTTGTTTGTGAAGTTTCCGTTGTTGGCAACAGTTGCCTCTGATTAGCTTTCATGCTGTTTGACAGGTACTTTTTATTTGCTGGAAGGAAACTCTGGGTGCCTGGGCTCTGCAGGCTGCAAGAAATGCTAAAGTCAAAGCATGCAAGCAGCTTGCTGGCTGGTGTTTGATCGCCTTTTAGGTGTGTCTAAACTGGGTGCCTAAAATTGGGTGGTATGACCTTAAATTAGCATTATGATGAATTGGAGTTATTGTTGCAATCCCATTATATTTTATATTTTATTATTAAAAAAAGAAGAAAAGATTGGCATGATGCTTTTCCATCAAGCTTATTCCAGTGCTAGTTTGGAGCCAGAGCCTGACTGAGCATAGTTCTTCGTGTTTCCACCGGCTCCAACTCTTTGCTGGGCCAGAAGGAAGCACCCATATCTCAGCAGCTAAGGGGAAGGGTCATCAAGACCATTGGAAACATAGAGCCACCATGTTTCTAACAGCTGAGCATCTTCATTAATTAATTAATTTTTTTTTTTAATTATTCGCAATGGACACAAAATGAAAGCAGTAGTTGGCTGAGGCTGAGACTCAGTTTCCTGGCACTGTGGTCTGCAGCCAAGACTGAAATTGATGACCCTATATTGCCTCTAGGTGTGATTGTTGAGTGTGTGTGGTTGTCTGTCTCTCTGTGATTGTACTGTGACCTTCCATCCTTCCCTCTCTTATAGTAAGCTGGGATTTGTTCCAGCACCCCTGCACAGGTTGAAGCCCTACAGAAGATGGATGGATAGATCAACCTCAATCTATTTGCATTCAAGCGATCAGTGCTCCTGCACTGTTTAGAGTCGCAGCTCACAGCTTAGTCATTTCACAGGCTTCGACTCGCTCTCAAACCTACTAACAGTCTCCTGCGCACTACTCTGCAATTGTATGCTTTGAATATTCCCCCTGCAGCGAGATCTGACATTATGCAGTTTCCCGTCACTTTAATATCTGTTTTTATCACATTCATGATTGTTCGTGTGTGTAAATGCTCTTTAGCTGCCGGGATCAAAATGGGAATTCACTGGGTTTCTGGAGTGAGGATCGGGTAATCTGTGTGGCAGTAAGAAAACAAAAAAAAAAAGACATCAGTTTTCATTATTGACTGCAGAATGTGACGTTTAGGGGCCTGGTGTAACCTTGCAATGATGGATGGATTTTTTTGCGCCCTTCCACTGATACCAGTACACTTACCCTGAGGGCAAGTCAAACCTCCTACTTCCCCACCCTCTAAAGTCTGTCTTCAGGCTCCTGGCTGTGTCTCAGGCCAGTGTAAAAAAAAAAAAAAAAAAAAAAAAAAAAAAAAAAAAAAAAAAAAGAAACAAAGAAAGAAGAAAGAAACAGAGAAAAAAGCATTGGGGCTGGTGAGGTGTGTCAGTGTGAATGCGTTGGGGGCAGGGGTCCTGCGTCGGGAGGGGCTGGCCACTCTCCAGCACTTCAGTCCATCGCTGCATATACACAATGGGGTGAAAAGTACACCGGCAACAAATTACTCCTTGATCAACTCAAGAGCTGGAAAAAGGAGTACGAGCTAATGGCAGGCCATTTTTCAAAGGATGGGAGAGGTGGATGCAGTGTGAAGTGAGTTCTGTTTGAACAGTGGAAGGAAGAAAAAAGAAGGAAAAATGAGCTGCTGGCTCACATGAGGTGTACCTTTACCTCTAGATCCTAACCTTTCATATGACTTTTTTTTTCTTTCCTTTCTGCCACCATTCAGGTATTTGGACACATTCCGACGGTGCATACCACCACCCGGCCTGTACAGCCCACCAGCGCGATTGAGTTACTTCTGAGTTACCTAATAGGTCTGATCCAGGGATCAGCAGCGGCACGGCTGCAAGATCGGCTTCCTTATTAAGTGGAAAGAGGCTGAGAAGTCTTTACCTTTTAATTTTAGCATACTTAGCATTTCACCTGCGGCTCCTACGTTCACAAGCTTTTTTTTTTTTTTTTTTTCTAAAAGAAGAAAGTTAACCCTTTACCAAAATAAGTGATAAGTGAATGACATTTACTGAAGGCAGCTAGCCAGACTCATTAGTTAGACTTGTGTTGCTTGTAGAAGAAGTTAAAACAATCACAAAGCATCACACCTCGCCCCAGTAAACTGTGTATTGGTCTTTTTGCTTAAGCAAAAACTCCCATTTTGTACATAAGATTGATGCATGTAATGTGCACACATCAATTTAGTGGAAATGAGCAGGTTCAGATAAATATGTCATCAGAGTCATATTCAGTCTGAGCACCATATATTGTAGAGAAGTTATACAAGAAGTGATTTTAATGCAAAAAAACCCCCAGAAATCCAGACAGATTCAATATATGAATTGTCAATAATATCAACCAATTTTACACTTTAAAACTCATGTATCTACCTATGCAAACTTCATTTTTGACGGAAAAGTCACAAAATTATCATTCAATGAAACCCTGAAGCATGCATTATGTATATTCACAGAATTGTATTGGAGATAAGGTGCATGGTGTACTCCTGTGTTGCTTCATGGTGTGTTTAAATACCAGTAAGTCAATCATAGTTGTTTTATCTTTGTGTGTGGTGTCATGAAATCCAACCTCTCAGTGTTCCTCCCTGTAACAATTTGTAGCTGCTTCGGCATGCTTGTGTAGTTTTTGTCTGTTGAATGCTGCATTGTCAGTCCGAGAGAAGAAAATGAGGCCACACACAGACACACACAACGGCTCCTCCTCATCATTCTCCTCCTAACTACACTTCACCTTCCTCGAGTTGCAAAGTTACATTGCTGTTAAGACGTGTGTTTTTAAAAACTGGTGGACATTGAATAGTTTGAAAACTGGTCCCATTCTCTCACTGCACTGACTTCATTCTGTCTGTGCTCCCCCCTCAGTGAGCCTAAATAGCCATAAGCTCTAAAATGAAGGGTCAGCATGCTCTCTCTCTCTCTCTCACACACACACACACACACACACACACACACACACAAACACACAGAGGGAAGTCTCCCTGGTGAATAGTCACAACAAGCCGGGAATGCCTCAGCGCAGACAATAGCCATGTATCCTTACTTAGCATCTCCCACCATCTAGCA
>OMNM01026173.1:1197-25117 GCA_900302745.1 Parablennius parvicornis | reverse complement strand
AACTTTTATCATTTTAAGGTATATTTGTCACTGACATGGATTTTTCTAAGAACATTTTGTTTTTGCCTTTAATGTAAAGACAATATTAGATAAATCCAATAATGTAAAAATGAAGGAAACTATAAATGCAACTTAACACCAAAGTGTTTAAACAAGATGATCTTATATCCATTTGACTTCAATGCCAACACAACTACTTTATATCATGTTGCCTCACGTAAACATGAAGAAAATTAGCAGCTTTTGTTCACAATGTTTCCAACTTGCGCTTCAGATGCGTCTAAAAACGTAAACAAAGATCTGTTCCGCCCACGCATCTTAGCCCCGCCCATACAACAAATCCCCGCCCACATTCCCGGAACAGGAAGTACCTGTCTGCGTTGCTGCTGACGTTGATGCTGTCCACAGCGGCCATGGCGTCCACAGATCAGTCTCTTTTGGACCTCACTGACAAGGAAACCAGAGAGAAGCTGTCCTTATGGGACCGCCGCACGGATGCCACGGCTCCCCTCACGGAGAAGCAGATGGACTCCGTCCTGGAGATTCGTGCTGCGGCTGAAAGTCTGTCTGTGCCCTCGGAGGTGAGCTCCGAGTCCCGGGGCAGCTATCCGGCTAACAGAGCTGCTAACTTTCTTTATACTCGCATGTGGGAATAAGAAGACAAAAAAAGCTCTCTTTTTAGCACTTATTTATCAAGATAATCATCCGGAATATCGCCACGTAATGCCAAGTAGTTGCTTATTTTGTAGGGCTTGTTGTTAAACCCCGACACTTGTAGCCATGTAGCTAAGTTAGCTTCAAGTGGAGCCTTGTTTTGTTTTGCAGCTTCCTATCGAGGACCTGTGCAGCCTGTCCTCTCGGTCCCTGCAGTCCACCTTCACAGCCACCGTCCCCGCGTCCACCGAAGACGTCCTGCTCAAAGGCTTCCAGATGCTCGATATGGAAAATGACAGAATCGAGACTGCACAGCAGGTCTCCATCTCTTCTGTTAATGGGACTTGTTAGAGTCAGATGAGATTCTATGAAGTGATGTGATGCTTTTCTATCTTGCAGTTTTTCGCCTGGTTCGCCAAGTTGCAGTCAAACATGGATCAGGATGAGAGCGCAAAGTACAGGTGCTTCAATCTTTTAATACTTATGTCTTCACTGTTGTAGCATGCTGTTTGATTGATGAGAGGATTGTTTGACGTTGGAGGATATGCAAGATCAAAATGCCTGAACATGAAACATGAACTAAACTTGCCTCTGATTGAAATGTTTATGTATCACGTGGTTAACCTCTTGAAGTTCTATTATCATTGTCCTGAAATAAGCTTCAGATTAAAGCTTACTTCTGGGTTAAACTACCAATTTTAGCACCTGTTTATCCTGCAAAAGATGATTCTTTGAAAAACCCAACTTTTTAATAGTGAAACCTTAGTTTAATTTGCTCAAAGTTAAATTGTGTGTATATTGAGCAAAGTGACTGAGATTCAGACAAGAAACTAATACACTTCATCTTGTCAAATCTACACTGGTTCATCCCACTCCAACTAAATATTAAACTTTTCCACCTACAACATTTTGAGACCATTCTGCCCATATTCAAGTGTTAAGGACTGTAGCTTTTTAACTTTACCTCTTTGCAATTTGTTGCTAGAATAAAGTTTCTGGATGTCAGACTATAAATAGCAGACGGTTTGAAGATTTCACTTATAAAGCTTGACAATCAGAAAATGTGCAAAAACAGTGGATTTGTGAGAAGCCTCCGAGCAAATGTATTCTTAAGTTGTTGGTCATATCAGAATTGCTTGATGTTGAATGAAGGTAAATGACAGTTGGGTCTATGTATTTGACAGAATGCCCACTCATAAATCTTCAGACAACCCCAGTTGAACAATGTCATGTTGACAACAAAGTGTTTAAAGCTGTTAAAACATTTTTTTTTCCCTACTAAATTCAAACTGATTGAGTATCGCAGCTTTTTATTTTTTTATTTTGCCTAACCCAAAACTGCAATATAGTTGTAATAGTTGTGAGCAGTGGTCTTCTAGCAGCAAAAGGAGAATGATTTGAAATAGATATTTGACAGGTTTCGATTCTCACTGAGCAAGTCCCCCCGACCCCCACCAGCACCTTAATGGCAGTCCCCACCAACTCCGAGGAATAGGATGGGTAAATGCGGAAAAAGGAATTTTAAAGTATTTTTAGTTTATAAAAAAAATATAGATAGTTCATGTCCTCATTGACCAAAGCTTTTACACACCCGTTGCTGCTCAGAGAAATGAGCAAAGGACTATTAAACGACTTAATTGGGTCTGGAGCACACGGGCCAGTCCAACAGAATAACAGCTGGCATGTCTTTGAAAATTCTACTCTTTCTCCCATGCTCTGTCCCCTTCCTCAAATAAGGATGTTGCTACATATCTTTTGTTTTTTACTCACAATATCAGCAATTTGTCTTTTTTTAAGCATCGGCAGATGCCAGAAAGTGCACCAGCAGGCTCTGAGCCTAATGTGACTACCTTGATTATTATTATTGTGCTTGTTATAGTTTCGCTGTCTTGAGAAAAATAAACGGGCAGTCGGCTTTTTTCCCCTCCAGGAGAACGAGAGACGATCTCTACTGCTACCAGGAACAATGTGACGCTATTTTAAAAGATGTCAGTGCAGCTCTTGAGCAGTTGGACTCCCTTCAAAAACAGTACCTGTTTGTCTCCAATAAAACCGGCGCCCTGCATGAAGCCTGCGAGCAGCTCCTGAAAGAACAGGTCTGGTAGCACACGGCCCCGACACCCAATACCTGCTTCATTCAGTATTTAGACTGCAAATGCTACAACTGGTGTTACTCCTGTAAAGACCAATAGATCTTAATTGATTTGACATTTTGATTTACTATTTCTTGCATGTACTGATCAATAACTGCTGTCATTATTTAGTCATGGACCCTTTGTATAATGACATTAAAGGTATTATTAACTTATTTTCTTAAATTTGTTTAATTTCTAATACAGTGAGTGATTTTTATTATTTCAGTCTGTGAAATTGATATGTTTATAGAGTCACACTTTAACTGAAATAGTGAAAATACAAGTGGGTCAACATCAAATCGGTTACTGCGAGGAGCAGAAATACTCTGAGCCCCTCACTGGATTTGTTTTTGTTTTTCTGTGGTGCAGTAAAATGTGTTATTATCGCAGCTTTTAAGTGACACTTGCAAATATCGTGCTTGAGTTTTGTGTAGATTTGACTCTTTGGAGAACCTGAAAAACAAGGTGAGACTGAACTGTCATATCAAATAGTTTTAACAGTGTTTTTTTTTTTTTTTTCGTGTGTGTCTTCACAGGCGGAGCTGGTTGACCTGGCAGAGAGCATAGAGCAGAAACTTTCATATTTTAATGAGTTGGAAAACATAAACACGGTAGGACTTGTTTCCTGTTGTCAACATAATCAGACAATGAACAGTAGTTGTGCTTAAAATTTACTATAAGTGAACATTTAATGGTGTTGACCTGATTTGAAAGTAAAACCATCACATTTGCTGTCTGTGCTTTTAAGACTACAAATCTTCCACTTGGAAGTTTAGAAAAATTTTTTTTTTAATGACTTGAAATAACTTGAAACGTCACTTCTTTGTTTGTTGTCTTTGCAGAAACTGAACTCACCGACATTGTCTGTGAACAGCGAGGGCTTTATTCCAATGCTGTCGAAGTTAGACGACTGCGTAGAATACGTTTCTTCACATGTGAGTAGGATGACGCCTGTTTTAGTCTTCATCACTGTATATGGCTGACGGGTTGAACGTCTGTATTGCTAATATAACGTTTGTTCCAATTCTGATACATTTTTGGATTTTACTTTTTTTCGGGGGTGAAAGTTCAAAGATAACCACACATTTGTTTTTCCCTTGCAAGATAAATTCTACACTGGTTTACTGAATGGTTTTATATGAGGAAAACGAAATAAAATAGTACGAGTGAGGCATTAAGCTTCCAAGTTCTGTCAGAACAGCTCCAGTGCGAGATGACATTGATTCTCCAAAAACTTCACTGACGTGTTATATACCCGTAATTGGAGTTAGGATTCCCGTCACGCAGCGTTTCAAAGTGGCCCGTAGCTGTTTGGTTGTTTTGTGATCTGGTGACTACAAAGGGCACACTATTTGATTAATGAAATGTTTCATACTTGTTCAGAGAGTTCTCTATTTCTGTGTATGGAGCCAAAATGCAGCAGACCTCTTTCATATGGATTTTCTTTTTTAAAGTGTCATATTGATCACTTAGTTCAGTGGTTCCAGCATTGTTTCCAACTTTGTAATGACTTGCTCTGATGTTTAACTTTGGCGCAACATGTCCCCTAAACAAACACTGAAATGTAACACTGTAACTATTCACTTTAAGCATTACTAAGTGAGTCTTAGTTTAGTTTTGTCATCCTCCTTTATGTGATTCCTGTTAATACTGTCTTCTTTCTTTTTTTTTCTCTCTACTGCAGCCTAACTTCAAAGACTACCCGGTCTATTTGGCCAAATTCAAACAATGTCTCTCCAAAGCTATGCACTTCATGAAGATCCACATTGTAAACACTCTGCAGAATCTGACAAGCCAGTTAACAAAAAGGGTAAGTACAGGTCACACACTACTCTCACAAAGTCAACAGATGTATGTGTGTTGCCTGGTGTCAGGAATTGATATTTGTGTTTGTCTCCACCAGGATCCACTGGGTTTGGCCAATGCAGACAACGCCTTCACACTGTATTATGTTAAGTTCAGAGCATCTGCACCGAAAGTCAGAGTTAGTGTACCTTTTTTTTTTTTAATTACACACTCAAAAGTCTATGCTACATTATTTCCCTTAATTTCCTGTAATGAAAATATTTGCTCCAATTTGTTCCTTCAGTCACTCATTGAACAGATTGAACAGCGAGCAGAAAAGATCCCTGAGTGAGTATTAACAATCCTATTCAATTGAATAAAGTGTTTTGTTTTGGGGTTTTTTTTTTCCCAGGATTGTTGTCGAAAGTAGGCTAATCAATCTTTCTAATTGACACGAGCAGGTACCAGCAGCTCCTCGATGAAATCCATCAGTGTTATCTCGACCAGAGAGAGCAGCTCCTCAATCCCTGCATCAGATCCACCATTACTGACTTGACCAACCAAAACAGCAAAGACCACTGTGCTCTGGTGAGGCTTGGCTAGTTCAAAGTGGGGGGAGTTGCCCTTTAGAATCCTGCAAGGTGACATTTGAGCTTGCAGCGAATGGACAGTGTGTGTGGCCCTCTGGGGTATTTTCTGCACTGTTTGTTAGAGCCACAAAGCCGTGCACATGATAAATGAGCATAACCTGGGATTGTGTACAGCCGGCGTCTGGAGATTTCTCCTTGCTTTGTTCACCAGTGAATTGCTTTGCTGGGTGTTGTTTGTGTACCCTTCGTCGTAGCTCATCTATAAAGCTGTAAATTACTCCCCTCTTTCTCTTTGCGTTTTGAAGTTTTTACTGACCTAAAGGTTGGCAGTAATTGATTGTGAAATATTTTTTATTCTAATGTGATACTCCAGACAAACCTGGTCCAGTTCTGGCTCCTGCTCAGACTATGTATTTTGATGCTGTTGTGGCATTTTAAACACTTCACTAATTGGCTTGATGGGGAGGCTATAATTAAAGGTCAGACTTTCAAGCAATAAAACATCATAACAGCCACACCACCTGTCCACAGCTTTCCTGTAATGAACCTTGAAAGGTTATGCATCGTGTTAATGATTGCTGTAATAGTTAATTGGGAGAATGTGTTTACTGGTTTCGCGGTGGAGCCGAAGGTATTTGCTGGCTCGGCAGCGTGCGATCCTTGACTGTGGGTTCTGTGCAGGTTCGCAGCGGCTGCGCATTTATGGTGCACGTGTGTCAGGATGAACACCAGCTGTACAATGAGTTCTTCACCAGACGTACACAGAAACTAGAGTGAGTAGAACCACGCCCTCCCGACACCAGCGCCATTGTTCTGCAACACGTTTATGTTTGGTAAAGGCGTGCAAATTAAAAAAAAAAAAAAAAAGAAGACGACGATAGCAGTCATAGATGTTTTACTTTCACTGCTTGAATTACAAATTTATACAGCATGCTTATTCTTTTTAAATCCACTCTTAATTTCCTAGTTTTAAAGTGTGTGCACGTGGAAGGAGTGTGCACTGTGGGGGTGCCAGAGGGATCAGGGGGAAGGCCTTTTTCCACCATATGTTTCCTTTTTAAAATCTACAAGAGATCATGTTTAAAAGAATAAAATGGAGGGAAGATAGTGTTTTTCTCTTCTATTATTATTATTATCAATTATGAATGATCAAAGGATTATTTTACTTCAACACACATTTTCAAAATGAATCTATTGCACGTGTGATCAAGACAAATTGAAAATAAGATTTTAATAGAAAGCTGCAAGTATAACAGTGGCAGACTATATGAAAAGATTTTTGGGTAGCTCAAATTAAAAACCTTGACGTATAAGTTGTGGGGCTTTTTTTCTCTTTTTTTTTTATCATCAACTGTTGACAGCAATAATTTCCTGCCGCATTTTAAAAATGCCTCACTTAAGAAAAAAACCTTAAGCTTGATTAGGACAGAGTGTAAATTATAACTTTTGTCTTCAACAAAGCAAGTGAATATTTTTTTATTCTCTGACAGCGAGCTCTTGGAGAAGCTGTGTTTGTCGCTCTACGATGTCCTCCGGCCTCTGATCATCCACATCATCCACCTGGAAACCTTGTCTGAGCTCTGCAGCATCCTGAAGAACGAGATGCTGGAAGACCACGTCCACAATAACGGTGGGTTGTTGTGTCGCCTGCAGAACTTTTTTGTCATTTTTGTCAAGTTGTCGCCGAGATGTTTTACCAGGGAGCTGGATACAATGATGCCTTTCAGTTTGGGCTCAATCGTTATTGCTTTTCAAAAATTCTATTTCAGTTGAAGTTAATTAAACTCTGCCTCTGGAATGGATGTGATTATTTACAACATCGAAAAAAAAGGAGAATGTGTCTACAGAGACATAAAAACGAATTAAATTAACCTTACCTGTTTCGATGAGACATTTTTAAAAGTTTTATGTCTCATTTTCTTGCAGAAACTGAAAATATATATCGGTCCTCAAGTTGGTGAAGAAAAAAAAAAAGTACAAGTATAGAATTATTAGATTTGCTCTTGAAGGTGTGAGGAGTGGGATGCTTTCATGGCACTTGGTTATTTTCCCATCATGGCCGAACCACAAGCAGTGTCCCTACACATCCTGAGCGCGGTGTACAGCTCGGCTGGTGAAGCATGTATATGTAGAATCTGTTCACAGCAAACGAGAAGGGAAGCTTTGTAGTTTTCTGGGGGATTGGCTGAGCAGTATCGTGACCTCTGTGTGTTTCTCCGCAGCCGCTCAGTTGGGGGCCTTTGATGCGTTGGTGAAGCAAATGCTGGAGGATGTTCAGGAGAGGCTGGTCTATAGGACTCACATTTACATCCAGACTGATATCACAGGCTACAACCCAGCTCCGGGGGATCTGGCCTATCCTGAAAAATTGGAAATGATGGAGGTAATGCTTTTTTGTGCTGGAAGGCTTGGAGCCTATCGCCTATGCACACATCAGATTCAAACAAAGTGTTAAATAATTCATAGTTGGAGCTTTATGCTGGTGTGGTGGTTAGAGGGAGAGCGTCTTTGGTTTTAGTCACACTTTCTCTATGGAGTTTGCATGTTTTCAATATGCGTGCTTGGGTTTGATGTTCAAAGGTAACTCCAAATTGGATGTGATTGTTGAACAAAGCAGTATAGAAGATGTAGAGATAATTTATACTAACGCATGTTTTTTATGTGTATCTTGTAGTCAGAACATTACTGACTCCCAGAAGCTCCTTGAAAAGCTTCGTGTTTTAAGCTTCCGAGGGTCTTTGGTCTGCATGCAGTTAAATATGCCTTTGAGTCCAGACTGATATTTCAAAGCCCTTAAATGTGTTGCATATTCTCTATTTTTATTAAAATCACTCGATGGTGCAGAGCCTGATATTTCTTCAGATATGTATAAGTCTTTTTGTCTGTCTCTTTCTCCTCAAGTTTAATTTCATTTTATGTTAAGTGTTCAAAGACCTGTAGACTTCTTCTGTAGTCAAGGAAAAAAAAAAGAAAGAAAGAAAGACATCTAACACTTTCTATCTACAGCCGCTTAAAAAGTTTGAATGTTTGAATGTTGAATGTTTTAAGTTGAATTATGCAAATGAAAGTCTTGAAGGCTTCTGGTCTTGCGAATATCTACAGATGTTGTTAACTATGCCTGTGAGTGTCTGTTTATATTGAACAGCTCTGGAACGTGTTGCACTTTCAGATGCAATGTGGAATCCATGCGATATTCTCGGTGCATTTCAGCTGTTTATCTTCCGTTCTTTCTGTATACACGTTTGTTTTATGAGTTGTATTTCATGATGTTTCGTACCTCTAAGAAGCCCCTAGGCCTCCTGTTGGAACAGAAATGGTAAAAAAGCATGACTCTACAGAATCTTAACATTTCCTACCAACCACCTTTTGCCTCTTGCTTGTCTGTCATCAACAGAGAATTGCTCAGAGCTTGAAGGAAGAGCAGATGAAGCAGATGTCACAGGAGTCCATGTTTTCTGACGTACAGCTTGAGGATCCCGATGGCAGAAGAAACAGTAACGCTGGTCTGTTTCCAGATCGTGACACTTGCTTTCAGTTTGCCTTTCTTCCACATTTGGTGTTGCTGTCATCGGGCTGATGTCTTCTCCTTCTTTGTACAATGAATCAATGAATGCAGGCAGTGTTGAAGCGTCCCGAATACAGACATCTGTCTCTCCTGCTGATCTGCACGGCATGTGGTACCCCACTGTCAGACGAACCCTGGTTTGTCTCTCAAAGCTCTACAGATGTATAGACGTGAGTCTTCAATTTTTCTAACTTGCTAATTTATTGAACCACAGATTGTTCGGTGTATATAGCTTTGCAACTTTGCTGTTTTTTTTGTTTTTTTAATGCCGAATCTTGGGTCTCTTTGTAGAGAGCGGTCTTCCAGGGTTTATCTCAAGAAGCCTTATCTGCCTGCATCCAGTCCCTGCTTAAAGCTTCTGACATCATCCTTAAAACCAAGGTTGGCACACATGGTTAAGAATAATGTGTTTTTCCCACTGAACTTCACAAATGTTTATTTTTTATTGGAATGGCCAGAAAAGTTCATTTTTCCCTGCATAAATAAGATCAGTTTCCTCCCTAGAATAAAGCTACAAAATCCTTAGCGAAAGCAGCTGCTATGTCATTGAAAGTTTGTTTTAATGTGTGCTTCATTATGTTTTACTGAGTGTGCAGCAGACCTTCCTTTATTTATGGGCGGCTCTCACCTTCAAATTTGCTGTCAGTATCTGCGCTAAGTGGCCCGTTTCAGCCCAACATGTCAAATTAAAGCCGCAGCATCAATCTCACAAGACAGTTTCCGATCAGTGTCTTTTTCCAGCGTTTTAGTTGCTCGCGAAACAATAAGTGTTGTCTGCTCCGCTGTTTGCCACTGTAATATGTTTCTTTCTGGTTGTGATTAATCAGTGCTTATTAATTAGAGATATTCCCTTATCTCCTCTGAGCCTGTGTGTGTGTGTGTTTTTTTTATCCTGGCATTGGTTTTGATAGTCAGCCCTTCTGTGCTGGCAGCCCACAGTGTGGATTTAACAGTGTGCTTTCACTTTCTGTAGACACAAATAGATGGGCAACTTTTCCTGATCAAGCACCTGCTGATTATGCGTGAACAGATTGCCCCATTTCACACTGATTTTGCCATCAAGGAAATTTCACTGGACCTGAAAAAAACGCGAGGTAAGATAATTAAAGGTGGAGGGAACATTGGCGTTGGGCTCCATAAAGCCAGTCATTACATTTTCATGCTCATTAAGCAACTCGTGCCCATCACATGCACCGGTGGCAACAATTATTGTGGAAATTGTAATCCAACACCATCATGTACATTAACCGGTGGCTCACGAGGGCAGATCTACTCCGACTCCGGCGCTCGGTCCCAGTCAAGGACATATTGTCAGAGTATCACTAGAGGGCACTCTAATTCTACACCAGCTGAGATTTAATCTCTGCTTTGTGTTAAGATGCTGCCTTCAAAATCTTCAACCCCAAGGCTGTCCCCAAATTCTTCCGACTTAACAGTCACAACGCCATACTTGAATTCCTGTTAGAGGTACTGTTGTTCTTCTTTTGCACCTTTTTCTCTTAAACATACTATATACTTTATGTACTTTGATCGGACCCTGCCTCAGGGAAACGCCACTTGATAGTGCTAAAGCTTTTTTTTTTTTTTTTTCTTCTTCCTCCCTCTCTCTCTCTCTGTCCTCTCCAGGGAACGCCAGAGATAAAGGAGCACTACATTGACTCAAAGAAGGATGTGGACCGGCACTTGAAGTTCAGCTGCGAGCAGTTTATCCAGCAGCAAACTCAGATCTTTGTGGGGAACCTTGAGGAGTTTCTCACCAAGGTAACTGTTGGAGCGAAGGCAGACTTAGCCTGAGGCTGCGACGGCTCATCGTGACCTTCAAATTTTTTTTTTTTATTTGCAGCTTTTACCTTTATAAAAAAAAAAAAAAAAAAAGCCAGAAAAAAGCCTTTGACAAAAAAATAATTTTCTTATTCACTGATCACCGACGGTCTCGGTACTTAGCTGACAACTGAAGATAAAACAGCTATTTTGCACCAAGGCTATCTAATTCATTTAATAGTGGAGTATGTGCATGTGGTTGTTTACGGTTTTTCATGTGTTTACAATATAGTAATTCTGCTTCAACTGTTCACCTTTGGGAGGGTTTTTTTTTGTCTACTCGTCGCACTCATTTTGTTTTTCTTTTGGGGGAGGGGGTTTGTGTTTGTATTTATATAAAAACAACTCAAATTCAAGACGGTATTAAATTGGCTGAACCGACAGCCGAGCGTCTTGTGCTTGTTTGTGTATCGCACCGTAACTAACACAAATTAGGTCTCCTCAAACTAATGTTTTCTTCTGGCTATCTGCACTCAGGTTGCTGCTCTCAAAACTATGGCTATTCAAGGTGGTCCCACATACAGTCTTTCTCAGCAACCTTGGGCGCAGCCAGGTGAGGTTCTACTTTAGGAAACACCATGAGCATCGTACTGTAATTCATCATGACCTGCAACTTAATGAAAGACGGCGCCTCAATGTGTTTTTCAACTCTTTCCTTTTTGTCTATTTTTTTTTTTTTTTTTTTCCCCTTCGCTTTTTCCAGCAAAGATCAACGATATAGTGATGGCTACCTACCGGGTGATGAAGAGCAAGCTTCCCAGCACTTTGCAGAGCATGTCCTTGTACTTAGCCAATAGAGACACAGAGTTCATCCTTTTCAAGCCTGTCCGGGTGGGTGGCAGCAAAACCAGAGTATAGCATGTACTGCATGAGTCACTTTCTTTTCAAGTCATTGTTGAAGCTCAAAGAATTCAAGATTCCTTTTCATACAAGACCCACGGAGCGTGAATAACGTGATGTTGCTCTCCAAGGTCTAATTTGTTTCAAATAATATAACTTGGAAGATACTCGCACATTACTAACAAGCCGGACTGATAACATGCTGATGGCTCCTTGTATGGGGTGAAGTTACAGGTCTGTTGCAGATGTACTCTGCAGTGTTAACAAAGCTCTGGCACTGTTGGATCCTATTCATAGCTAGATGTTTTATTAGAAAGCCTGTCTCCTAATTTAAAAAAAAAAAAGGGATATAAATGATACTTCTGTGGGACTCCTGACTCTTGTTTAAATTTGGCTGGGAGATTGTGCCTTTAGCTATAAATTGCTTGTGCGATTGAACTCTAATAGAGAAATCTTTGTGCAGCCTGTGTAGTGTTCATCAAGGTGCCAGGTGAGGCTGAATGAGAGAGGAACAAAATTCAGCGGTTGACATGGAAACAAGATAGTGAGGGGACATAGGCCAGATGGAAATGCAGTATTAATTTCCTTCCAGCACTCGGTAATAGCGTGGCTTTTTCCACAGAATAACATCCAGCAGGTATTCCAAAGACTGCACGCTTTGCTTCAGGAGGAATACAGCGGAGAAGACCTTCAAATCATTGCCTGTCCATCTATGGAGCAGGTATATTACTCTGTGGATGGATGAGCAGTGCCTCAAGGCACCTGGCATATTTTGAATAATACTGCTGCAGCATCCAAAATTCCAGTTCAAGTATCATTAAACATCAGATATCGGCTAAGCCACGGTGAGCGCTCATAATTTTCCACGGCTCTCTTTCAGGTCAACCTGCTGCTGTCTGTGAATAAGTAATGCTTGGTGTAGCGGTGCGATGTTGGCGAATACCCCCCTGGATAGCAACATGCTGCTGCTGCACCTCCAGCCCCGACCAGGAGAGCTGGGAGGCTGAGTGGGAGAGATGACCAGAATACCGCACACCAGCTGCACACTGGACCAGGAGAGCTGAGCTGATTGCAAGGAAGAAAAAAAAAAAAAAGGAAAAAAAGCTCTGCACAAGGCCAAAGATTTTTTTTCTACAAGAGGCTCCAGCAGTATGAAGGGGTTCAGGTGTTCATCTTGAAGTCGACAACTAACCGGGAGGTGGAGAGTTACTTTTTTGGGTACTGAGTTGATCATTTTGTTGACAAAAAATTCAAGTGGGTGTTTTTGGAATTTATCTCTCTGCACCAAAATTGTTCAGAGTAAAGATGATTTGCACACAGTGGTGGTGGCTGGAGGGACGCTCAGAGGGAGGGGTGGGGAAAATGGAGCTCTTTATCTTGGTAGCTAATGGCCAGTAAGGGGACTTCCACAAGAAAAGAAAAAAATGCTGCAAAAAAGTTTGTTCAATATTTTAAAATGTAGCCTTGTGTAACAAAGTCCTAATGATGCTCCAGTGTGTCCAGTTGAGCAGGTTTACTGTGGAGCTACTATAGAAGCAAAATGATATGTGTGTGCTGGTGGAGCAGTTTGTGCGTGTGTGTGTGTGTGTGTGTGTGTAACGATTTGAGTTTCTGTGATGTGAATGGTGAGTACGATTAACTTAGTGTTTACACAGATTTTTTCATCAACCTGTGGGTCTGCTATGGGCTTGGTGTGCTTATATGTCCTTCTAAAGCTACGTTAGTCTGCTCGGCAGGTAGATTTTGAGTGGAACGTGAAGTTTGCATGTTCTTCCTGTGTATGTTTGAGTTTTCCTCAGGTACTCCCGGCTGTAAACATGAATTTGAGTTTAATATTGGACTTAAAAATGTACTTTAGTGAATTTTTTCCCGCTTCTTTTTGTTTGTATTGTGATCGATTAGTAATGTCCCCGTGGTGTGAATGATCTCCTCTGATTGGTTCAACACCCTGTAAAGATAGAGATATGAACTTGGAAGGATGGATTTATTTTTTTCTACTTTTATTCCACAACAAATTATTCCAGGTTTTATTTGCTCTAACGAGTCTGGGAGACTCACTCTTGTTCCCTCCTTGGTTATACAGCTTTTCATAACACTAAGTAATATATATCTGGTGATTTCAAATGAAGGTGTCGAATCTGAGGGCAAATAATACTTTTTTTTTTTAAATTTTCTTATGGAGAAATCTTCGTCATAGCAGAGGAGCTGCAAAATCTATATGTAGACTGGGAGCTGACTGAGAGGTCAAATGAGGTGAACGTGATAATGGAGGAATTCTAGACACACAGTCATCAGCCGTATTACACACATAACTTCGACCCACGCATTTCCATCTAAGTGGATATGGTGTAAATGAAGTATTCAGTAAGTCAAATAGCAGACATACACAAATCAAGATATAGATGCACAGCTCTTCATGCACAAATCATCTTGCTGCTTTAATATCTCCACAGTTTTCACCTTGAATCAAAATCCACAAAACTCTTCTCATCCACTTCCTTGTTAGAGGGTTTTTTATTATTCTGCAAATATGTACAAAAAGATGATGAAATCTTATGTTTTATATATATTTTTTTTCTTTTACAACAATGCTGATTAAAATGCTTTATTCTAGTGAAATAATGGGCTGGTGACATTGGGCTGACTTGCTGTGTTCGTGATTCTTGGGTGTATTTTCTCACGATCGCTGGCAGTAACAGAAGTAACAGGACTGTTGATGTAACATTTGGTGTGCTCTTTGTAAAATGATGTGTACAGTTATGCTATTTATGGACATTCGGATAAAAACTGATAAAACAAAAGGTTTATTAATGCGTCTTGGCTTCGTTTCTGTCATGCTCTGTTTTCCCATTTAAATTCAGGGAACACGGTAGTTCGTCACTTCACGCAAAGAAGAAATTGCCATTCAAGGACATCATTGACTTTAGGGGGTCTTCTTGGCAGACAGTTTCTGTTTCACTGGCAGCTGCCGTCTTTCCATCTGCGAGATGAGTCTTTGCTGGGGCTTGACCTTCTGCGGACTGACAGTCTTTTGATAGGTGATGAGGGACTGGATGTTCTGGAGCAGGACATTGATCTCTGCACTCTTCTGCTGCAGATCTCTCTGATGCATGTCAGGCCCTGGCATTACAAGACCTTTGCCTTGGCTGTGACAGCATGTAAAGTAAATTAAAATCAATGATTTGATCTCGAGCACTTATCTCTGCTGTTTTAACGATTTTAAATGTATGGTTTTTTTTTTTTTTTTTTTTTTTTTAAAGAAGCTTCTTTTTTTTCCCCTGATCATTATCAGTTAAACGTCACATGCTATTGGGATTGGATGTAGATGCTGCTGTCGGAGCAAACTTATTCCTGTCCAGTCAGCTCCAGGATTTCTTCAAATCTTCTGCATCGGTGCAGTAGGAGACTCTCTGAAGTCCAATTTCTACATATAAAGAGACGCAGCTTGTGAGCAATAATCCCCTCTGGGAGTTTTTATTGTCTGATCCAGATAGTTTGTCATTTTGCTCTACTGAATATCTTCTCAGTAATTGAAAATTTAACCTGAAATCCCTCCTAAAAAAATTTTTTTTTTTTTGTCAATTATGTCCACACTGATGAGTGAAATGTAACTAATGATTAAACACTCGTGCTTAGTGCAGCTATTTTTTGCGGCATCGGCTCACCTGCTTATGAAAACTGCCTGAATACAAGGCTGCTGAGGTTCGTCTTCAAGGACGGCGGCAGAAGACTTTCTACTGCTTATTAATGCAGCGGCTGTAGGAGGATCTCCACATACCGATGCATTTTGAACACAAATACTGTCGACAGCCATTAGATTGGATTTGAAAGTACACTCACTTTAAAGGATGCTTCATTGTTGTGTCTCACCGGCAGTGTCACAATGCAGTATGACTTTTCAAAGTGTCTAAATAACATAAACATGATTTGAACATTTGACAATACCAAGGTTCAGTGAGAAAGATCTGTCCTTTTCTGCTCCTTTCTCTATTTTTGTCGCTGTAAGGAATGACTTTAAGGGAAGGATATTAATGTTTACACTGTATAGATCAGAGGAGATAAGTAAATATGAAATATTTGGTCAGATTATGTATTATGTTCTCAATAACACACACACACACACTCCCAAGGGGAGGCCCACTTCCTCTAAATGAGAACCCGTTTCCAGTGAGTGATTTCTATTTCAGGGAGTGAAGCTTCCCTCTCGGGCACTCAGAGCAGCATTGGGGAGTCGATTGTGCGGGGTGGCACTTCCTTGTTTGTGTCTTGTAATGAAGTTAAAGGTGTCATGGCATGGATTAACAAAAAAAGGGAAGCGAAAGCAAATTTAATCTGCATGAGGCATCGCTCTGTGGTCGATGGCGTGTGTAACCTGCTTTAGGGGCCTGACGATCTGAAGCCCCCTTTTTTATTTTATTTTTTATTTTTTTTAAATTCCAAGCTGTTCAACCTGCAGTGTGTTATGGAAACTATTACATCGCAGATTCAATAGTATTGAAATTTAATTTGAAAACACCATTTAATGGGTGGAAGCCAGGAATAGATGCGAGCAATCCTGACCTTTGATCTGTCTGCATCGACGGGTCCCCATCAGTCACAGCTTCTTTAGAGATAACCACTGCGCCCGTCGGCAACCGCTCTGATATTATTCCTTCCTTCTCGCAGCAGGGGAAAGAAAAAAAAAAAAAACGACAAAGAAGAAAGAGCCGAGCATAAATGTGGAAATGCTGAAAATGTTTAAAATTCGGATTCAAGGCAAACAGGCAGTCGCTGTGTATTTATACTCATTATTGCTCATCTGATATGCAAGCAAGCTGCATCCTGATCATAGGAAAATACCACACTGGAAACTCTAGATGTATAATATTCACAGAATCACTGTTTTTTTGTTTTTTTTTTGAGAAAGAGAATTTCAGTAGAAACAAACTGTTTCACAGAGAGTTTACTAATTCAAAGAGGAAGTTTTGGCTTTATTCAACTTTTTTTATATTAGAAAAAGAATCGAAATCCAATTTGCTGAAAAATGGTGAGTTAAATTCTTATGTGAAATCTGAGTAGTTTGAAGAAATTGAAAGTTGAACAACTACCAAGAACATTCAGGCATGTTTGATGCTTAAATATTTAGTTGGAATGAGAAGTTGGACTTTGATAAGGTATAAAATTCAGTTTTTCTGTTCAGCCTTGACTGCTTATAAAAGGAACTTGAACCACTGCGTTTTGTACAGACGTATGCAAACTTTAATAAAATGACTGTTGAGAGCTTAAAACCGTTCTCAACTGCACCGCGGCTGCACTTTGGCTGATTGGCCCTTTCAGATAATTGCTACAAAGGAGACTATGGTAATACTAACATAGTAATATTGTTTTACACCTACTTAGTGTGATTTATATCTCAAAATTACAAAAACGCATTATGACGCAGTGAAATATTACACCTAAGCTCAATGTTTATTAGTAACGAGATGAACACAGCATTGCGGGAGCCATGATTTATATCCCAGAGATCTCTACAGTCAGTCAGCTTCATGTTCTGACGTTTTCATCAGACCAGCGTGTTTGACTCACAAACACAACCATCTCCAAAGCCAGATGTGTCGACCCCCGCTCCTGGAGGGCCTCGGCCCTGCATGTGTCCAAACGCTTCCAGCTCCAACACGCCCGACTGTAATGAGTAACTCTCGTGCTTACTGCAGGGTTTGTTGATGACACATTTATGAGACTCAGGTGTGTTGGAGCACGGAGACAGAACAACGTGCAGGACTGTGGCTCTTTGGGACCAGAATTCAGCACATCAGTCTGAAATCTGTGGGAAAACAAAATGTGGGTCGTTTATTTTATGTCTGAAGTCCGTGGTATTTAGGTTAATGGCGACTGGAGGTGATCGCAGCTGACTGTGGATGAAGGCAGGGTGCACCCAGGAGAGATCGCCAGGCCTTCACAGAGAGACATGCACAGATAGTCAGTTTAAAAACAACAAATCACAGCATATGCATGTTTTTTGGACTGCGAAAGGAATTCCAAACACAGAGGGGAACCCCCCCCCCCCTCCGTGCACAATGAAACGATACACACCCTGAATCCCACCACAGTATTACCCTCTGAACCATCAGCTCATAATATATCATGAGCCATGTGATTGTCTAGTTGCCTTCATGATATACCTAGACACTGCAGCGCTCAAGATTTTGTGCATAATTGAGTGAGGCGTCTTTGAATTTGAAAATATTTCTAAACTGTGGCTTGAATCACATATCTTGGCGTTACAAATATTTTTCAAATTAGCTTACCTCATAGTTATTTGTGAATTAACTCCAAGCTGCACACAGTGACACTGGGAATGAGAAAAATCGTGTTTTTTTTTTTTTTTCTTTAGCTGCTGGCAGGGCTCACAGCAAATGTTCGACACAGTCTGCAGTAGCTCCTCTGATCCACTCGAGGTTGAGATCTGAAAACGCTATCCGAGTCTTCGCTTTTAGCATTTTTTTTTTTTCTTAATTATTTTCTCTCTCCTAAAGCAATGCGCTGTCGAAAATATGTAACATCCAGATATTCCTGCTAACGAGCGGTTCCAAAAATAAGTCATTTTCTGGCATGTTTTCAAACCGGTGATGGATAAAAATGCAAGGTAAATGTAAATTATGTGTGTGGTCCATAAATTAATTCAAATTTATACTACAAGAGGGAAAGGTGCATTTAAAAGTGACATTTCTTCTATACCTTGTCCACGTTAGTTAAAGACTTCAGTTTCTCCTTGGCAGGTTGCAGGAGTTTGGGGAGTTTCCTTACTGAGAGAATCCAACACTTCATTATCTTGGGATATTTGTAACCCAGACTTCGTGTTTTTCAGAAACACTCTGAGGAGGGAAAAAACAAAGACGGTTCATAATTTATTAAATTCTTTGAGGTCTTCAACTTGTGCTTCATGAATAAATCAAACCCGTGAAACTCAGTGTCTCTGGATACCATGTCATATCATCTTTCACAAGATAAAACTTACACTGTGACAAGGATAGACAAGGCTGTGAAAACTCAAATCCACATTTCTTTGGCAGTTGGAAAATTATCTATACAACACACACAATAAAAGCTCCGTATATGCTAATTGTGTCTTTTCTCCATTTGTCTAAGGGCTCTCTACAAAGTGCATTTCAAATGTTAGTTTAATAGCACAGAAATAGCAGAGTTCAGAGAAAGCTCTCCTTCTTTGGTCCTCCTAGTGAAGCTTTTATTTTGTCAAGGACGTTTCTCAGCTGTCATTCAGAGAGTCATTTTTCTTTTACGAGCCATAGCGCCTCATTGTGAGTTTGTATTAATGCTCTCCCTGTGGTATGAGACCGTGCTCAATGTGCTCGTCTGTCATGTGTGTTTTCTGCGAGGAGTTTTTCCTCTTCACTTTGGTCCCTCATAATAATAATAATAACACATTTCTATTTAGAAGTTTTCCAGTAACAGAGATTTTTTCAGAACTAACAAACAAAAAAAAGACGAGAGAAAAGCTTTAAATTACTCAAAGCTTCAAAAACAAATAGAAGCGTCAATATTTGATTTGAAACATCAAAGTGGAATCCAACCAACATGTTATGAAAAAGTATAATTATCTCAGACATTTACAGTCATTCACCAAACACTTATTCTGATAACAACTTGAATGAAAAGGATTGTCAGGTACAAACTGTACTAAATCACCTCATTTAGTATCAGCTTAATTAATATCTCCAAACCAGGAGGGATTCAGACGGTTCCTCTCAAAGAGAGAATTACCAGCGTAAACCTATCAGACATACACAGATGCAGAAACTCCATGTAAATGTTGAGTGTAAGAGGCCAATACCAGTTCTGCAAAGTATTTAATCTACACGCAAAAACAATTAAGACATTTGTTTTTGACTGATTTCTCCACTGTAACAATTCTTATTGACATTGCAATCCCATGAAAGCCATGTTAATTTTCTTTTGACATGTTGCCAAATTTGTAAGGAATATGTACGTATTTGTGGGATGAGCAGCAGAGCTGAGTCGGTTGTGGCGTTAAAAAAAAAATTGACAAATCTTCTCCTCACTTGCCAAATAGCTTTTCTTTGCATTGCTATTGTCTGATGTTGCTTTGAGCTTCTGGTACATCCACATGCTGACAATCAAGTGGCTGATTTGCTCAATGAATAACTTGGTACATTGCCAATACGTTGCCCATTCCACCAAAAAACAAACAATTGAGCAAAGAAAAGCTGTTTTGGATTTGGCAGAGAAGATTCAGCAATTATTTTTATTTTTCTAATGGACACTATCTGGATGTTCAGCTCTGCTACTCATTTTACAAATACATATTCCTTACAAATGTGGCACCATTCAAAAGGTAAAAAAAATTAATGATAATACTATGCTCTTCATTCTTTGGAGATTTATTACTAAGAATCACCGCTACAAAAGAGAATTAATCTGCTGAAGAGTAATTTCTTTTTACCTCGTCGGCATAGTTTATTAGATGACATAATGCTGTTTTCAAAAGAGGCTGAGTAGATACCCCATCTGCCAGTGATTTCCTTTTATTATTGACATTATGACCACAACAGGTAAAATGAATAATGTCTTTGCCGGGTTAGTGGGTGGAATATGTTCGGCAGCAAGTGAATATTTTGACCTCAGAGGTCATGGTGACGTGGTTGTTGTTTGAACGGGTGTTTCTGATCGTCTGCTCCTCTTATGTACTCTAGATTAAAGGCTGGCAGGATACAAAGAAAAGATAAATAGAAAACCTATAGCAGAGCTGATTGAGCTTAAATTAAACAACTGTGCACAATGGAGAGGATGCCACATTTATTTACCTTTTAATGTGAATTCTAAAAGTGATGACTCATTTATATTTATATCTGCTCCTTTATTTGTTCTGGTTTTTGTGTACGTTTGTGTTGGAATTAATTACCAAATCAGACTGATCAAAATTGTAACACAATGCAGGCAATATGTGTTTTTGTATTGTCTTTGTTTCCCTGCTGTATACTTTCTCGCTGATGTTGTGACGAAAGTCTGAGTATATGTGGCTTTTTTTTTTTTCCAGAACATATCTTTATTTATAAATTTGGGATTGAATCCAGCTCGGCTGATTTACCTGGTGAATATGATGTTTGCGTCATCTCTGTGCTATCCTTGACTTACAAACAGAAATAGAGGTGAGCAGAGAAACCACAAACGCACAAAAGCCTCTCAGAATGGTTAAATGAAAAGCGACATGTTTTGCTCCTTATGTACCATGACTGCTGTGTCCGTGTACTTCTTTTAGATCTAATTCCTTTCTTTTATTTGATCTCTTTTCCTCGGGTTCTCACCATGCTCATTACCACACAGCACCGTATAGACAAAGCGCTGTGTAAAAACGTTGACTCTTTAGATGTTAAGATTCTTATCTGTCAAGCAGCACCATCAGGGAGGTATTTGATTGTACAACCGGAGACATCAGGAGGTTTTTCTACAGTGACGAGAAGAAGACGAAGGAGTCCTGCAGCAGGAGGTGAAAACTTCTGGCAGAGTGCTTTTGGGTTACGTGAAGAGAGCGACGACACTGTGGCTGCCTAAAACCAAACAGCTTGCAATAACACACGTGTATCACATGTGAAAGAAAACATACGTGCAAGTGTGGAAAATGTCTCTTTCACTAAGAATAATAAATTAATGCTTAGATTAGATATTAAGACATTTACTATATGATGGAAGAACCAAGCACACACAAGAAGAACATGGAGACTGCAGATAGAAAGACTCGCAAACCTCATCACACTGTTAGGTAAGAATAGTGACCATATCATCATCATCATCATCATCATCATCATCATCATCATCATCATCATCGTCATCATCAGTAGTTCTAATAGTATTATATCACTACAACTTTTGTACAATTTTCTTAGTGTCATACATTTTCTATTCTATTCTATTCTATTGTATTGTATTGTATTCTATTGTATTCTATTCTATTTGAATTTCACTTAAACAACATTTTGTAGTTGTATGCCATCTGTTGTGATACTATGGACACTGCAAAACCTAATGAAGCCCACTCAGCTATATTTTAATGGAAATCTAAATTCGATTGAGTGAAAATAAGACAAAAGAAAAGAGAATGAATCTTCCTCGTGTGGGTCATGTGTTTTAGTAATCTGCAGTAGCTGTACAAACTGGAGGGGAAAAGCAGCGACATACTGTTTTAGCAACTGTACAAGCTCAATAATTTAAAGACTCCGGAATAACAACTAATTAACAGTTTTGCAGTGGGCCATATATAATAACAAGAAAGTGGAAGTAAATTATTCCACAAGTCTAAAGACTTGTAATAGGTCAACATCAGTGTTACCAACAGCTGTGAGCAAACTGGAGTTACATTCAAAAGTATTTTAAATAGATTTCAAATACATCATTGTGAATGAAAGAGTCTTTTGATGAAGCAGGTCTGCACACAGATACTGAAACCCTGTGTGGTGTGCTTTACAATGTCTTGGTTTTATAAATAAAGGATATTCTTACAGGGTTTTTCAAAGGAATACTAGAGGTTCATTTTTGATACGATGTGCACTACATGACCTTTAACACTCTCTTGACTGAAAGTGAAGACAAATCCAGAAAGTTGTGATCCAAAAAGCTCATTGGGGGAAACATTGTGTTGAAGAATGTGACTGGGAGATTTAATTATTTCAGAAAAATACCAATGTTTGGCAACAGGAACAGAGTTGCAGAATATTGCACATCAATAATTCATGAAGACTCTACAGTTGTTCCATAGCTTTTGATAGGACTTGTTCTCACGAAGCATATTAAAAAAAATACCACTGTGGGTTTTACCTATGCCAAACAACACTTCAGTTGTGGTGTCAGTGTTGTATTGTGGACCAGCATGTCCAGCTGACTGCTATGCTACAATATTCAGCAAGCACACATTTAATGGCTGCTGTTATTATCATTTTATGTTTGTAGATTGCTTGTACAGATGGCAACTAGTTTCTAGTTAGGTAAAATTAGAAAAAAGCAGGGTGTTATTTGGAGATGACAGATGGGGTGTATTTATAACTTGGTGTCGGTGTGGCGGCTGAGTTTTTTTTTCTTTACCCTTTTTTTCATTAAGTAGAAGGCACATTTGTGCAAGTTGTGTTTTTCTATTCAAATGAGAAACTTGGATTCTTTCGTTTCTTAAAACGCTGTATGTCCTTGTCATGTTCTTGAAGGCAATCTGTTTAATTATATTTCAGGTGCTCAATCTGTACAGAAAAAAAATTAGGCTTTGTAACTTCAGGGAACCTTTTGTTGCTTTGTATTTCGTCCTTTGTACGCACATGCCTTTGTGCTTTCGGTGGTTTGCTGTGTCTTCCTCGCACTGAAAATCTCCTCACATATTTTCTGATTAGTCCACATGAGCTAATGAGGGTGCATGCAACTTCCTCCAAATCTTGCTCTCGTTCTTCAGCGGGTCCTGACCCGACCCCGGGGGTCTCCACCCAGTTGGACGTGTCTGGTGAACCTCTAATGAGAGGTGACAGTGGGCATCCTAATCAGGCTCTGAGCTACCTTAAGTAGCTGCTCTCAGTCTGGAGGAGTGGTTTCTCTCGTCTCGTCATCATGTCGACTGAAGCCGGTCACTCTGCAGAGAAAACTCAAACTCATTCCACAGGTCATGAGTTCATGACAGTATGTGAGGGTGGGAATGTAGATTGATGAACAGAGAGCTCAGCTCCGTTCTCCACGACAATGTTCTGCTACGGCGACCGCTTGCCTCGATCTTTGGCCTCGCTCATGATCCATCCTCCCATCACTCGTGAATAAGACCCCAAGGTGCTTTGAACTCCTCCACACAGGGAGGATGCTCCTCTATGCTACCTTCTTCTGTGAAGGACCCATGACTGGAAATGTTTCATTGCATGCTTTCAGTCATGTGACACTGCCAAGGAGAACATCCTTAAATAGCATAGATTCCACACAATTTTAGCATGTTTGTTGCTTTATAGTTGAACTGAAAGACTGATGCTCATCACTACCCAGACATAGTACTTACATACTGACAATTTCCTGTATGTAATTGACCTCCGAGTAAGAGCTTGGTCTTGGTTTTCTTTCAGTTTCCTGTGTGGCATCTATGAAATGTACAATATTTTTTTTCTCCTTCACAGAAAAGTTTTCTTTTTAAATGATTTTGCCAAGTTTCACTGTAAACTGTTTTGTAATGTTAACCGAAACGGACTAAACAACTGACTCAATCATCTCTAAATCTTTATCGAAAAAACTCAAAGTGTAGCTTTCACTCCGAATGACTCTAAACAACTGACACATAAGACAATTACTGCAGTGAACTCTTGTACTGCCGCTCTGTTTTCTCTCCTAATTTACACGAACCTTTATCTTTTCGGGTGACTTCTCTTTTCCCATTTTGTTTGTTAAACTGCTGCATCGGGGTGATGGCGCCATAATGTGGCTTAATGTTGTGCAGATTTGCAAATGCAGGTCTGCATCTGGTTGAGCAGACAGTAAATCCTCAAGCTCTTTGTTCAGCT
>OMNM01026172.1:31700-48829 GCA_900302745.1 Parablennius parvicornis | reverse complement strand
CACAGTGTAAAAAGAAAAGCTTACATTAAGCTCAAGGGGACTCAAGGGACCGGGGCCAATCGTTGGATGTGAAGAAGAATGGTTGTAGAGTTAGGGACTAGGCACCGGCAGATAAATCACTGCCATCATGCAGATTTACTGTGTTGGAGTGAAAAGATAAATGTGTAAAAGGGGTGTGTGTCAGAACCTGCGGTGCAGGGCCACACGGTAATGCTGTGTCAGTAATTGAACTTTGCTATAATTATCCTGAGGAGATAATATTAACTTATAGTCTTCGCGTGAGAAAGAAGCCGGTCCATAATTCATTTGCTGGGAAGGGTGATGGGGCTGGATGGCACTCTCTCACTGTCCCTCTCTCTTTCTCTCTCTTTCCTTTTGCCTGCATTGTGTTACTGAAATATGACGGCTCCATTTTTATCCTGTCACAATGACAACTGATGGGCTTATTTTCCTGTGGCCCCGGGGGATGATGAAATAGTAAGCAAACATTCTTTCTCAGGAGGAGAAGGGTGCTCCATCATAGCGGCTGGGGCCGCCACCGCCGCTTGTGTTGTGTGGCAATAACAGGAGGTTATGGGATACAATACACTTGGCCTCCTCCTCTCAAAACGGAGGGCCTATACCACTGTCGCGTCTCCGCAGTTTCTTTAGTGCCGCTTTTTTGCAGTTCACAACACCACTGTCGACCCACAAAGCGCTCCCTTTTAGGTGAGTCCAAAGTCTTTTCTTCAATGGCTTATTTTCTTATTAATGGATTGTCATTATTGAGCATTTGTACAGTGCCGTAGTAATCACTCTCAGGGGGTTTTGGCCTTGGCGCTTTATAAGAAGCCCGATACTCACCAGATTTGTTTTAAAAGATCTACATGAGTCTTTTATCACTTTTCAATTTCATAAACCCATTATAGAATTAGCGAGGTGTCAATTTCAAATGCTGAAAGTGATGTATTTCCCCCAGCCGGGCTGATTTATAGAGAAGCATCTTGTGAAATCCTGACACCCAAGGGCCCATCATTTAAACCGTGCGGCACTTCAGTCTAACCAGCAATAAGCAAAGGTACTAGGGCAAGGTTGCGACAACTACAATAGGTCAAAATAACATGCCACTTGGCTCTCGCTGTCTGACAATATCCCATTCATCTCATTTGAATAATGAGGGATATTGATGGACATTAGCTGAGGGAATGAGGTCGCGATCACCTGAGGGGGGCTGAACACTGTCAGCTCTTATTTTCACCCATCCAGTTTGTTAACCAAGTGTGTGTGATGCAGTGGCAATAAAAGCGATAAGAGCATTCTCCTCAGCCGCACTGCCGCTACTCCAGAGTAAACACCGTCAAACCCCAGTTTATCACCATGCTAACTGGATTTAGACAAAGAGCTACAGCGGCAGCTTGAGCAGATATCCAGTGACAACAATCAAACATTATAACAGCTCTCATTGTGTGCGCAGTTATTTCCATTATTGATATTCAAAGGCGTTATTTTTGAATTATAAATACACAGCTCTAATCCTCATTACTCCCGTCTTTCTGCTGGCGGAATACAACTGCCTGCTGGAACACCCACCTTGGTGTCTTGTCAAGTCACAGCCAGCGGGGGCTTTTGTCTCCTTGGTGTAAAGAGAAATGACAGCGTAATGTGATTTACAGGCGATCGCTTCGGCTCAATTAAATTAAGTCCCCAATAATCCATGATGAATGCACACCTACGCCAGTCATTAGGATTCAAAACAAAATATGGGCTTATCGTATCAAGACACCACGGAGGGAACACACCCTTTAATAGTTGTGCTGATTCATTTAGTCATTTATGTCACAGTGTGTAATGCATCCACTGTCGGCTGGTTGCTAATGACTACTAAGCCTCTCAAGATGCCCCCTTTTTCCCAAATCCCAAAAAAATAAAACTGTCTGGGAGGCAAATCACCAACGTAAAGTCACACACAGCATGTCTGAAGGACTATTAATTAACGGGATTAGGAATTAACGCTCATCGCATTTTGTGGAGCATTTTAATCTAAATGTCACACGACTCAAACCAACAGGTTCAAACACTCAAAAAGATGCATTTGATAGGGTAGAATAATTTGACTCTTTTTTTGTGTCGTTTTTTTAAAGGGAAAGCAAGAAGAAGCAGGGCAGTCAAAGAGTCACCGGCCACTGCATTTTGATTGACAGTGTCATATTTGTAAGAGGGTTATGAACCACAAAACAAGGGTTAAAGGGAAATTGACCCAGCAGTTGACGGGTGACTGATACACTGAACTGGAGGTCTTTAATCTTGCTGCTGAGCTTACATGAAGCTTATATAACAAATTACAATGCCTACAGGGTAATACATCACCTGATGGACTCCATCTACCTCTCTGTCTTCTCTCCTCGTTTTTCTGCCCGTGAGAGACCCGGCGGATTCTCTGGCATATGGGTGTATATAAGAATATACGGTGTTCTCCGAATATCATCGAGATGGATGATGTGTCAGGAAGGACTAAATTGTAAAGCAGCATTCCGAGATGTGATATGTATTTTTTTTACTTACTTGGACACACTTATCTGAGACTGAAAGCTCGGTTCATAAGTACTTCCTCTACTTCTTGTATGAATATTACTCTACTTATCCTATTTTGTGTCTTATTTTTAAGTGTTATAAATCTGCTCAAAGTCACATATTTCCAGATTCTGATGGATTCAAGTGGTTGTATTTCCCATATTGCAGAGTTGTACTAGCGCCTATATCATCTTTGTACTTTTATTTAGATTTTTATTAGAAACAGTCTTGACAATGATGTTTATATATTACCTCAATTCTAAAACTACTTATATGAGTTTGAAAGTTATTACTTTTAGCCTGATTTGTTTTATGAGTGGCCTTAACAGCCAAATCCATTTCACCTCGATTTTCCACCAAAACACCACAACGTACGATATCTACCGAATCAGGCCCCAACATCGTCATTTCCCCTTTGAATCCCTGGCATCGGATGCTGAGATATACTCTCTCGATAATAGAGACTGTCTGACTTGAACCATGTACTGGCTGCACCTGGTGAATGATAAAATGTATGACCCCCTCAGATAAGCCCACAAGTAGAACAACACTGTCCAGGTGCAGATTATTGGTGAAGTATAAGCCCCGTCTTGGTATGCAGAAGGAGGCAGATTGTTCCGATAGCTCTGCGAAAGGGATTCAGCTTCAGCACCCCAGCTTTAGATGTATTCAGCTGTTCTGATCTCCTCAGACTAATGTAAGGTCATAGGTCACCATGACTGCTCACTGCAGTAAGATCCGAAACATAACATCAGGGTGTCAAGTTTTGATCACTGTGAACGCAGGTTCTCTCAAATATCGCAACTGTCAGCACACTCGAAAACTAATTACAAAAAGAAAGTAGTAATCCTCGACACCTATTTCAGAGTACAAGCTTCAGCAGTTATTGCACCATTAAGAAAAAAAAAAAAAAAAAAAAGAAGAAGAAGGTTGGCTCACACAACGCACAAGTCACAAGTTTAACACTGCTCGCGGCTCAGTAAAGGTTAGAAAGTTACCCGCGAATGTGAAAGACCTGAACTGTCACAATCCACGCTCCCAAAGCATCTTTAAACTGAAGTACTGATCTGGTATCATAACCTCTTATACGTTAATTGGTGGTCCTGGTTCAGGGGCATGCAGTCAGCACTTCTACCTGAGAATAAAGCTGTCTGAAGCTGTTCCAGCAGGCTGACTAATCAGGCGTTACCCACAGCCAATTTAACTGCATCTTAAAGTGGATGACAGAAGCATCTTAAGTTTCTATAACCTGGGGATGAAAATGATCAATTTAGAGCAGGGAGGGAATCTATAGCCTTATGTTACCTTTAAAGATGCAGGGATTCTAGATTTTTAGATTAATTTGGTTTGTTAAATGCATGAAATATATTGTTAGATCAATGCTTTAAAGAGTTATTGACTAAATACATAGCTGTCATTAATTAGTTTTAGGTTTTTTTTCTGTAAGAGATAACTCAAGTTTCATTCACCATCATCATTAATTTTAATGTAATTTCCGATCAATGGATGTGAACAAGGGTCATGTAATTTGGTCAATATTAACCTATTAAAGACACTTCTTTCAGGACACAAGAAACATAAGATGCTCTTAGTATATCAAAGAATATCCAAAATGCAAGTGTGAACTTTTATCTTCCATGTTTACCAAGTTGAAGGAAAAGTTTGAATTTCTTGTTGGATTGCCAAGTATGTTTATAATAAGAGCCACTCTGCACAAACTCTCTGTATGTGGACTCAGGGAAATATCTGGTAACACATATGTTAAGAAAAAAAAATAATAAAAATTAAAAATGTACACAATTTACCTAAGCATGTTAGCCTCAATATATTACTTTCCCAATTTCACAATGGCATGTATATATCATTACAAGTAAACAACAATCAAAATCCACACCTATGCTTGAATATTGGAATAGTAATTCAGAATCTGTCTCTACATTTGATCATTTTTTGATACTTTTTGAATAAGATTTAAGAAAAATAACGAAAGGAAATTTAGGGAAACAAAACGAAACAAAAGAAAAAAAAAATTCTTGAAAAAGCCGCATGTTGTGCAACAGTAATACTCTGGTCTTCAGACAAAGCCCCTCACGTCTTGAAACCAAATCTCGCTCCCACCCAAGCACACAGATGTCCGGGACTATCTCTCTTACCCCCGTCTCTCAACAGCTTTTGAGAAGTCTAAGTATAAAATAGCGAGGTGCACTAACAGTATCTGTCCATTGCAGGATACATATAGAGGGTACGTGGGGAGGCTCAGGTAAGAACTTGCATCAATCTGTCACTCGCTTCCCTCGGGGTGATAAGAGAAATTCCAACACAGAGATAACGCTGGACATTCAACTTAATTCCGAAGGAAGAACTTTTCATCAGTGGGTCACATATTAGCTTTCAGAAAAACTGCGTGCTGGGAGTTTCTTTTTTTTTTTTTCTCCCCCCCCCTTTTTGCTCACATTGCGCAGTGCAAGTATGGGGATGACATTGTGAACCCGGATGCTTACAATTCCCAGGCAGTCACACAGATTGGAAAAACAGGTTCTATTTATTTATTTATTATTTTCTATCGGGATGTTTTCACTCTTGAAATAAACTTGTTTGATAACGTGGTTACCAGACCCTTGGTATTATCTAAGCTATGTGACGCCCAAACATTAAAAACAGTGTCAGAAATCTTTCAACATTCAATCAACATTTTCTGCATCTGGTGCATTGATACTGATCATTTTGCAAAGAAGTGCATTGGCATGGTTTTAAAAACAATCAGATTCAAATCAAATCTTCTTTTTTTTTTTTAAAGAAGAAATTGAATTGCAAAAAGTGGAAGATATTGGATCACTAATTTGAGCAAACATGGCTTTGGTCAAAGTTCAAAATGTCAGTTAAATTGATTTCATGAGGCTCAGCTGGCTACAAATTAAGTGCTAATCATTCACAAATCACTTTCACACATGTGATGATACACCGGCTTCATGTTTGAATCTGATTAGAGAGTTTTATTATTCACAGTTTGATGAGGGTGGAAAGCTTTTTGGTTAAGGTTGCGTTTAGTTGATTTTTTAAAGTTTTCAAAAGAAAATTAAAAGTTCAAACTAAATACTGAATGATATTTTGTACAATGATTCAAAACATTGCGGTTTTACTTCACAGGTAAACACGTGAATAAAAGGGAAAAAAAAATCTCATGAACCAACGGCCATAATATTCACAGTTTAAATAAAAACACATTTTACTTTTTTCGTTATAAGTGATATTTTTTTTTTTTTTGACTGTGTGACATCATTAAAAACAAACATACAAAAAACAGCCTTGACTACTATCAAGATACATTTTACTCAACACTCTACAAAGGAAGACAAGGAAAACAAAAACATTGACATTATGATTGCTTGGACAAGTCGTTCCATGCAGCAGAGACAATTGATTACCTTCGTAGTGCTGCAATAGCCCTTACTCAGCTGGGGTGGTGTGTAAGTGCTAGTCTGGCTGTTTCATTCTTTTTTTCTTTTTTTTTTAGAAGGATTGTATGGATCAATACGACATGGCACATTTAGGAGACCCCTACACCATACCCTGGGACATAAGAGTCAAGAATGGAGCCCCTCGTTGCACCATCACCACCACCTCACCCCTTTTCTTTTTGCTGATTGGATGGGGGTTGGGGTGGTGACAATAATAGCCACCACCCTCCCTCCACACCGATACTGTGCACTTGTTCAAGTGCACGGCCGACCAAGCAGATTTTTGATTGGGAATCTTTTTTTTATGTGGCCCTGTTCATGTGACACTTCTATCTCAGCTTTTCATGGATGATGTTTATAGCAGCACTAAGTCAGATACAAAAATATGAATGTTGACCTGGTGGTTTAACAGCTACTTTTGTTGGTTTTCTCATTGGGTATCCAACAAATCCCCCTGCAAAACAAGGACTTAGGCAGGTGCAAAGGTGAGATAAGCAATTAAAAGTGACGATAGAGAAATTCTGGTATAGTTCAAAATCAATCAGTTTTTTAATATTTTCTTTAATTTTTTATTTTTTTTTTGAGGGCATCAGCAGTTTCCACAAAGGCAGTTGAGGCAATTGACGAATGGAGTATAACTTACATTCTAAAAGTAGAGAAAGGGGAATTATCATTAACTAACAACAATGCAGTGTGTAGTAAAAAGGAGAATCAGATTTATATGTGTTTAAAAAGAGCAAACTAGAAATAACTGGTTGACTTAAAAAGTCTTTCCTTTTTAGTATCACAATACCACAGTATAGCAGAGTGCATTTAATAGCCACTATGCTGCACATGCTGGGTCATTTAAATAGAATGAATGAATCATTTGAGCACAAAACACAAAGGGGAACCACAATTAAATACCCATAGTACTAGTAAAAGCTGCTGGGGGCTGAAATTAGAGGTGGCACAAGGGTAATACATTTTCATTGGGGTCACCACAGCTACATAGGCCCCACTAATATATTGCTTTATCTTTTCAACTGTGTTAAAAACAGCTGTTTGGAGCTGTAGTAGATAATTCAAGTGAGGTTTTTTTTTTTTGGTGTATGTGGGCTAGCTAGGAGACAATGGAGGCCCATCGATTGGAGGGGAGCTCGACATCCTGGCTTCTTGTCAGCTGAATAAAAAGACCATTACCCCTTCAGCTCTGGTTTGAAATACACCACGAGGAAGAAAGAATTAGGACTTTTACTCCACTCCCATCAACCCATATCTTCTGTTTTCTTCCTTTCTTTCTTTTTTGTGTCTCTCTCTTCAGTTTGTTCTATAATCATTGCAATCTTTTCTGCATTACGGGCCAGAGTTTGTGAAACAATAGAAGGGGGCTAATAACTTTTCTCGGCGTGGCAGTTTTTTGCCAAGGGGAAGAAAAGGGGACGGGCTGAGATGATAAAAGGACGGCGGCCTTGGTCAAAGGTCAGCCACTGTGATCTTATTGTCGTTCTGTTTGGGGCTTTGAGGACAAGACTTCTGTATTTCATTACCTTGGGATAGAATTTAACCAAAGGTTTAAAAGAAATGAAGACTGTGAAGAGCTGTGTAGGCACAGTGTGACGGAGCAACGCTCACATGTCAGGCCTGGTTTAATTTTGGGATTAAAAACATAAACAAAACTGAGAGGTAAAACATTTCACATCTGTGAAATATGTTATTTGGACACTTTCTGGTAATGTGCTTGTTTTATTTCTGGAAATGTTCTTCTATATCAATCGATCGACTAATGAAAACTTAATATTTACAAGATCAACATGAATCAAACTAATTGTGTTTTGTCTTTAAATGTTTTTGTATTTGCGATAACGTAATTAGTTACATGATTCACGTGTGTCACAAGGCGTGCGATATGCAGTTTATTCATTCTATATTCTACAGACAGTCATCCATACTTGTGGCAGGCGAAAGTTCACTACACTGTAAATTACACGACCGACACTAATCAGTGCTAAAATTGCCATTGAGAAGTGATTGTGTAAATCAATGCTGTACTTTGTTTTGGTTCAAGAAACATACCTCGGCTTCTTGTAATGTTCCATAAGAATGCAGTAGTGCATCCCAACACAGCACGAGACCCCTGGTTGGATATGGATCAAGGCTCTGATTTAAGTTGATATAATTCTCCTCGCACTCACACCCCCTACTTGGTCGCCAATTTGATTAATACACTCCAATTTTCTGAGAGATAGTTTTCTTACAAAGAAGAGATCCATTTCGCCCGCAAGATCGAAAGTTAGAAGCCGCGGCATAATTGATGACCTCCTGGGACAAACGCTCTCATATTTATCACCACCTGACCTTTCCTCCAATCTCATCCATCATAAATTAAAGTTGTACAGCGGTGGCGTGGCCTGCTCTCCTCTCTCAGCACAACCTTTTGTCCAGAGGTCCCCTCCTCTGCTTCGTTTGGAGCTGTTGGAAGGAGCAGCTTTAAAACCTGCAGTTCAGCACCTCTGCTGTTCAGGGCAGATGGTCATCACTGAAAGCATCTGTCAAACTCAGGCCCCCTCACTAGTGGCCAACCGGCATCTGCCTCCCGTCTTTTTTTCTACGTCTCTTCTCATCCTGTCTCCTTTGCGTCTTTATCATCGTATTTATCACCTTATTACCACTCGACGGGCTGCTTCTCCTCCTTTGTACAGACTTCTAGCTGCCGGTGGCCTTTTTCCCCGTGTTGTTCTGCTCGGGATCATGTCCACCTGAGTTTACATGAAATGATGCACTGCTGATTTACATCTGTCACAGTCGGTAATTAATGGCTCCTGCTTAGCAGGACATACATATATACACTGAGTGCAAGGATAAACAGTGTTTCTAAATCCTGCATAACAGTCAGAACAGCACAAGCTGACCACTACGGACCTAAAGCTCTATGAAGAATAGTCAGCCTAGTAACTTCATTATCTTCAGGTGTAATACTTCTACCTGTCTTCTAAGTCACGTTTAGGTTCAGTCTGCAGTCATGCACCAAACGCATTAGCGTCAGGCTCCCTCTCACGGCTCCTTTCCTCCCACTTAAAACCACACAAACACGCACACACACACACTCTCGCCTGTCAGGCTTTACTTCATGCTGTCTTTGTATGCTAACATACAAACCCCTGCTGCGATGTTGTCTCTCACAGAGGACACAAAGGGCGAAATTCTCAGAGATGTGCCATAATTCAGCAGCCGTCAAGCCCTTCAGTTTGGAGCTTGTCTTAATAGGAATAAAGGTGCAGTGGAATGATGGTAATCGCACCATTTTTCTCTAATTTTGAAGTCATATTTATAGAGCTATCAGCTAAAGTGAAAGTGTCAAGAGATTGACCACAAATCATAAATTATAGAGAGCTTTGCCATCTGCTGGCCACATGCGTGCCATTGCCTTCATTGGCTTCGGACATCAAATCAAATAGTAACGAAGCTGTGCTATAAATCCGCGCAGTGGCCCATCTGATGTTGCTTTTTTCTCATCTTCACCGTCTTGGGGACCAATGAAAGATATTTATGTCATTCTCCACAGCACAGATCATCTTCCTAAAACACGGCATTCATTATGGATAAGAGCCAGCCCGTCACTGCAAAACATCTAGTTCTCGGGGGAAGTCTAAAAAAGTTGGAAAAAATAAACAAGCAGGTGCGAAAGTGAACTGACATTTTCAAGAAGCGTCTGGGTAATGATAGAGCTCAGCTTTCTTTTCACTCCCATCAACATCAACACTCCATCAACATGATTTACGTAGGCACCTTGTAGCGGGAAATGCATGTACCTCGACGATTATCTGAGGCATTTCTTCAAAACAGCCCGCATGCAGAAGGGGCCATAAAGTTGCTTTTAGATTCAATAATTCCACCTGTATTTACTGGTATTGGTAACAATGTTACATAATAGTTTTCCAAGTGATTCAAGTATAAGCCTCATTATTAGCGACAAACGCTGCAAGCAAGGAGCTTGTTATTTCAAATCAGCCCTTCCCCTTCCCAACCTTATGATTACACAATGATAAAGCCACAATCAGGATAATTACGGTGCACCACCGCACAAAACAACCAGATGAATGTCTCGAGAGCCGGACACCACTCTGGTAATTGAGTTTGGGTTTTAGAATAAGCCTTGACGCCTGAGAGATGAAGTCTGCGCTGCCTCTCAATGTCTTTCAGTAGGAGGGTGGACAGGAGAGACCTTTCGCTGTCATCGCTCGGTGAAACACTGGATACACAGTGGCAGCTTCACCAGATGTTTAGTCAGATGGCCCAGATGGGCAGGGCAGATAAACATCGGCTCTCTACAGAGACTATGAGTTAGGGGAAATTGCCAAATCCACAGAGCGACTGTCTCCTCTCACTGCGAGGAGGAGGAGCTTCTCTGCACTCGACCATGGTCTCCTGCTGCTGTATGCACAGCTTCACTGACAACTGACAGAGTGAAGATTTCACAACACATCACAGTTTTCAGGATATTAACCTGATGTGTCTACAAAGTAGAGGACAAAAGAGTGCCTCTCTTTTTCTTTCTTTTTTTTTTTAATAGTGAGAGAAATTCATTCTGTAAAAATTATATTAAAATCACAATAATTATGTGAAGTAATTTAGGTTTTTGTTTTTTGGTTTTTTAAACAAGAAGTGAGCACATACCAGCAGCTCAATTTCTCAATTCTAGCTGTCTTCTCCATATGGCACATATGCGCACGTGTATATGTGGATCATATTATATAAGTTTAATATCCAGAATGTGATCTGGACTTGAATGTAATCTCCTCTGCCGCAACACATACCCAGTCAGCCTTTAATTTAATCTTTAAATAATGTATAATTTCCATATCATATTAACATGTGATCCAGCATATGATCTGGATCTTTGTCTGTTGCACTCTGCATTATCGAATAGTCTGCCAAATGTGATTCTTCGAGTTATACTGTTATCAGACAAATAAATTAACAAGCAAGCAAACAATCCAACAGCAATCGAATCAAAAACCTTCTGGTGAACGTTAATAAATACAGGACTTGGTACATCACTTTTTATGAATAACTTTTAATCCTTTGCTCTATGAATTATTCTGGAGGAAAGTTTGGTTGATCCAACTTTTTTATATATAATGAGTTTCATCCGGTTTGGTACAATTGAAAGTGCTTGACAGAACAACTGATAAATATGGAAGGATATGTAGAATACAAATGGAGTTCAAAATGCATTTTCCACCATTTCAACAGCCTCCAAAGTGTTTTACAACGTTAGTCACATTCACCCATTCATACACACATTCGCACACCAATGGATGGAGTGTTGGCAGTGACATATGGTCAGATGGTGGATGAAATGTGCAATATCTCGATTAAGAGACGTGCCGCTCTACCAACTGATCCACAGCCACCCCCAAAAAAAGAAGGGTAGAAAGTCATTGGAAAGGTAAACTAAGAATAGTGGATTATAAATACATTTAAAAAGACAAAATGATGAGATATGATTAAAGTCACCCCCCAAAATTTTAAACTGTTGGTGAAAACTTGATATAATATTTGGAAACACATACATTTTCAAGATCAAATTATTATATGACAAAGGAAACTTAAATATAAATAATTTTTCTTTAGCTTTATTAAAGGTAAACTAATTGCGTGAGGCTAACCCAATGGGAAGGTGGTCAGCCGACTCGCGTCAGAGAGAGACAATATCATGGTGGTTGCTATTTTAAAAATCCGCTGATAAATCAAATCAAGCATCCATCCATCAAGTGACAGTGGAAGAAAAAGAGCACTTATTATGATTATTTTATTTTTAGTGAATCTTTGAAATCTGTCTCTCCAATTATTCTTGAAGCATTTGGCTGCATGTTTTTTTGAATAAAGGCAGTTTTTCAGCCCCACCGCACACTCTGTTCTGACATCTTAATTGAGTGCAATTTGCTTAAATTTGTTACGAGGGTTGAAAAGTTTAGTGCCTACTTGTGGGTGGGTGAGATGGGTTACTCATGAGGATTGCATGAAGTATTGCAGAGCAGCAAAAAGATGAAATGTTAAGATAGAGAAACAAAGAAGAGTGTTCTCTGAAATAGCTCAAAAAAGTACAAATCTTTTCACTTCCGAATGATCAAAGATTGCCGACAGCAATGCTAAATTTCGAATTGGCTTTTGGCAACTTGCCAGCAAGCCTGAATGAAAAGTGAACTCCCACAAAGCTGGACTGTTTCTGTGGAAACACCGCCAGAAATTAGCAAACAACTTACTATAAAAAGCTTTATATTTATCTCAGTTTTTACACCAACTCTGTTTCATCTTAGCTTGAGACTTCAAACTGTTGGAGGGGAAGAAAAAAAAACAACCTTTCCAGCAAACATAACATCCACACAGACACATATCCTCCCACTCTGAAGAAACAGCCTTTTCAAAGTTAAAATGCAGTTATCAGTTATTGTTTGAGGCATTGAAATCAGGATGTATTTGGCGTTTACTAAGCAACAGTAAATGCCTTAAAATGCTCCCTTCATGTCTCATCCATCTATTTTCTGTACCACTTTATCCAGTTCAGAGTCGCGGGGAGCCAATCCCACACTCACCATCACACCTCGGAGCAATTTACGGTCACCAATCAACCTCACGTGCACGTTTTTTAATTTTGGAAGGAAGCCCACGCAGCGTGTGGATAACATGCAAACTCCACATAGAAATTCCTGGCCGGTTTTTGCACCTATGTCCTTTGCATATTGGACAGCGTTTGTTATTTTGGGTGTCCGTCAGACATGATCCCCAATGCGTGATTTTATTAGATCGATTTATACCTGAGTGTGAGCACAACATAAAGTTTGAACTGTTTCCAGATGCAAAACTTTTCGGTGGCCCAAAGTCAATCTAAAGCAAGCAAGAGAAGAAAATTGACCAAAGCAAGAATCTAAAGCTTATCACAGAGATGGTCATTATACTTAAAATAGGTATGTAAAATTGTGTCCATCTTCGGGGGGCTAATGACTACACCACGATATGCTCATTGTTGTGTGGCCAAAAAAAAAAAAAAAAGAGTACTGTCGATGTGGTGCTTCTCCCATGAGGCCTGATGACTTAATGCTTTGCTATATTCATTCCCTTCAGAACATAATGTAAAGCACTAAGGAAACACATCAAGAATCCACTCAGATTTATATTCTGTCGCGTCTGCAAAGCCTCACAATGACAAGCGTCCTGTTAATAGGTCCGTCAAAGCAGAGTTGCCTGACAGTGATGTCCTAATCCAACGGGGAACTGCTGTTTTGGCCGCTATGCTTCAGCGGAGGAGCTACTTAGACCCAAAAGGCCGATGTGATCACAGCAGAAAATGAAGATAAAGTCCTCGGAGCAGAGAGCATTACGCTCCCTGCATGTCTGCATGCTGATTTGTTAAGAGCTTGAAATCTGTTGCTTATTTCCCTCTCCATCATGTTCAATGTGGGCTTTCTGCACTATACGTTCACCAGTACATGGGTGGGGGGGGTGACTCTTAGAGGTCGCTTTCACATTGTCATTAGTGGCAAATGTAATTTTAAGAACTGTTGGGGAGTGAATAAAATACTACATTTATGTACCACAGGAGTGGATGGCAGAGCACAGGACTCTGACAGCAGTGCCTGGGGGTTGCATCCACACTTGCATCTGTGCTTTTTTGGTTTTGGTGCTTCACTTGAGGTCAGGGAAAGGTTGTGCTTAAAGTCACAGGATTTCTGTCTCAATCCAGACTGTGATCTTTGTCTCGGCCTAACTCATCAAGAAGTTCCTACCTCCGGATCTAGCAATTCCCAGGGATCACAAAGTGGGGTCAAGGCTTTTCCTATTCCGAGGTTGTCAAAAATATGCATGCTTTTATAAGAATGAGGGCTCTTTCACATCTGTTGTGGAGCAGTCTGTACGATTAGAGCCGACACAAAATTTACATCTCACATCTTGAGGGTTGTATGACTCATGTTCACATCCACTGCTGTTGCTCTGGTCCAACCATAGCAGAAACAGGCAGAGCATGATATTTCCATGACTATTGATTGTCCTGTGTGATAACATGCCTTTTGTGAGCAATTCTAACTTGGCGTGTAATTAAAAATACACATGCTATAATTTGCACTGGCTTGATACACTCATAATAAGATATAGTGTCATGTTCTTTCGTTTTTATCACATTTTCAAGTGGGAACCCATTGGTTATGTTATGTCATGTCATACATTTTTTTTCCGACTCTTCGCAAAGCAAGAAGTATTTGATCATATATATGCTTTCATAAATAGCAATGCACGCAATTAAATCAGCTTAACTATTAAACAACCCCACTCCCTCGCTTGCATATATTAGTTGGCTAATCCAATTATAGTTTTACTTACATATAAGTCTGCTTAACTGTCATGCAGCCCTCCATCAGTGGTTGGACTTATAGAGCCGTCAGACACCCGTGTTCAGAGTGAAAAGATATCCTCTTGCAGAACCAGCAAGGTATGGCAGTACTGTTAGCTAGTGGGTGAAAACAAATCAGCCAAAACTGCCTTATGTGCACTCCAGTGGAGAAATGAACAATCACATTCAATTCAAGCGTTTGGATATTAACCTGAGTGGAACAACAGCTTCTGCCTGCAGTCCACGCTCGCTCCACTTAGCCCAATTTGACATAATTTCCCCAGAAACACTGTGATTCTGTCCAGTTTGACAAGATAAAGCAGTGTATCATGACTATGACCTTAGACTTGTCTTTGTTGAAGGAAGCTTCATGGAGTTAATGGACTGAACTTCACAATCACAGTACTGAATTAGAACTGTTTTCTGAGTGTTTCCTTTTTTTTTCTTTCAGTCGAAGGAAGGAAAACATCAGGATCATCCCCACTTTTGTCAAACTAAAGCAAAAAGCGATTAAGTCGATAAAAAAATGATGAAGTACCCGACAAAGTGTTAAATACTTGCCTAATAAAGCTGTTGACATTAGAAGAAAATATGATGTTGTTGCATCCAGTAATAATATTCTTGGAACTTTCCAGTCACATTAATTATCAGCGTTTCCTTTTCATGTTAATAGAAACTAATCTGTCCTGCCCTGCGTTTTCCATTTGCTGCTGCAGATTAGTTGTTTGTTGAGCATAATTTTGAGTAGACAGGCTGAGAGAAAGAGAAAAAAAAAAATCAAATGCTTTAGACAGAAGCAAGAGTTGCATTAGCCTCTCTTGAGTCAGCAAGCATGCTGTCATCTTCACATTAATGGCACATTTTAAAAAGTCCAGGAGTTTGTTTATCTGAGGCGGACGAAAACGTTCGGTTCTTTTACACAAGAAGATGACGCTGCCTTTTGTATTTGTACACCAATACAAATTAAAAAGAATCCTTATTATTATTGACATCATACTGCTGACTGCTACTGTTTTTTTTTTTTTTTTGGCTATATAAAGATGTTTGGAAGTGAAGAGAAAATGTGCCCTCATCGCCAAGATGCGTAGTGTGACAGATCCTCCAAAAGCAGTGAGTGACTCACTGGTTATGGTATTTGAGAAGAAAACAGTTTATTTATACTTTGTTATTTAGCACAAGTAGACAGTGTAATCTAGTTCACAGCATGTTAGAAATATCTTATTTCCATATGCGTTTGTATAATTAATTACATTTCTATGGTTTCACTCGACTTGTAAATAGGAAATTAAGATAGATGGTAATACATAAAGCTTTGGGAAATGCAATATTTCCGTAAAAGACAATTTGGTGTGATGGGTGGGAGCAAAATATGTATTTTCAGTCAATATTTACAGACACTTGTGAAATATAAAAAAAAAACAACTCCTAAGTATTCTGTCTTGTAATATTGATTAAAATATTCTATTGTATTGAATTCATTTAACACTTTTTATATTTGTATTTTTGTGCATGTTTTATTACCCATTTTGCCATAAATATCACTTTAAACCATCTTTCTGAAGTAGTTTTCACAGATACTGTATTCACTTTTATTCTTTCCCCATGAAGTCACATTTAATCTAAAAGTCTATGTGCATCATAATTGTCTCTTATTTTAGGTAGTTGTCATGGTTGACCCCCCTCCACCCTCTTAGCTTTGCTTCGCAGTCTGAAGAGGCTTGTGCTTGACAGTGAGGCAGATTGAACATTGTCTTCCAGCGCGGAGTCACCTTTGTGGCAAATGTTACACAAATCACTGTGAATGCATTATAATTTCAGACAGTGTCACCTTAATTCTGTGTGAAATGTTCCTTGTATGATGAGTCACACTCAAGGTAGGAGACAAAAACAAGGGTACAAGCGCATGGGGGCACAGAGCGCTGAGGGGAGCGTGCACGGGGCTTCATTACATGCATTGTGACTCGATATGCGGGGCTATCTGCATTCATCCCATCTCTGGAACAGATATCAGACACCCACCTCAAAGATAACCCCCCCTTCCTTTTATTTCCATTACCCACCTCCCTCCTGCACACTGCCCATTAGTTCGCCTCAGCAGATCTGAAGTTACTGGGGGCCGATTCATATTTGCTCATTAACACTTTTTTCATACAAAATGTGCAAATTCCATTAACAAACAGTCTGTGTTGTTGCCTTGGGCGAATGGGAAAGACGTGGAGACCTGTGGAGAAGCATCTAACAGTGAAAATCTAGAATGGGGAGAGAATATGAACACTTTAAAGAGGTTACACTGGCATAGTAATGACATTAAAGATTCACACTCCTATATCTCCTTGATGATGCCACACGTCTCAAGTCATACAGCCTCTCTCTTAATGAAAGTGATCATAAATGTTAATCATTTATTTCCAAATCCACATCTCGCTATAGACTCCATGCACATATAGAGAACATAAAAACTTGTTCTGCACTCAGTTTGAGAACATTTTGATTGCTTCTATAGATCTTGTCGACCTCGAAGAAAGTTTTGGTTAGATGTGGTGTTGCACCACTAAATGTCCCTTCATTACAGCTTCTTGGCTACAAGGTGCAATTCCCCATATAGATGAGGGTTTTCAACTCTCCAATGCATGTATGTGAAATGTGAATTATTCATGGTCAGATCCTTCAAGGCTAAGTCAAACATACAGTATATGCAATTATTGGTTGATGGACTGTCAGGATGAAGGATTGATGCGACTTTGTCCCAG
>OMNM01026172.1:8489-31584 GCA_900302745.1 Parablennius parvicornis | reverse complement strand
CTGATAGAGGCAGTGAAGCGCCAAACAGAAAGGGCCTGACTGAGGCTTTGTGTGTGTCCCACTTTGCTTGAACTAATTTTTCATGTCGCACTACAGTTTACAACATCAACACACAAAAAGCTCCCTTTGAGCTTGCTCTGCTGTTGAGGAGCCAACCGCTGCAGTTCCTACAGTAAGCGCTCGAATCGGGGCCGTCCTAAATGTGCCAAACGAGACAGACGTAAAGATTGGACTGTGCGAAGATTCAAGTTTAAAGATGCTCGCAGAAAGCAGCTCACCAGTAAATATTTGCTACTATGTTGTGTTTTTATGATATCAAATGATTTTATAGTTGGGTATTCAGTGAAATGACAGATTGAATGTGCCCATTCTTCCTCTATCTGTTCTCAGGTACAGTCTCTAGACATCCATGTTCATCGGTGTCCTTATGTAGCCTTGGTTATCTCTGTGATGTTCAGAGTTTAGCTCACTGCCAGCTGGGAACAAATCCAGCTGCTCGTGACCCCAAGTTGTATAACTTGGATAAATAAAATGGCTGGATGAATATTTGGTTGCTTGCTTGTTATGACACAGAGAACTGCATAATTCATGAGAAGAAGAGTTACTAAGTGGAGGCTCTCACATGATGCTGAATGTTTTAATTTGTTTTCTGCATGTTGTCCCTTTGTGTTGCGTTTGTCATGGTTCTTACAGAATATTCTACAGAGTGAAAAATGAACCAACCAATGTCAGAGCACACGCCAGATCAAACAAGTGTAACAAAGATCATTTGTGTCTCTGCAGTAGAAGCACCAGTATTTTCTCAGAAGGGTCCTAACTCTTTCACAAAACTCCTGAAATATGAGCAGTATGAAGGAGTGAGTGTGTGGTCCTGCGGCCAGGGACACACTTTCAGTTGGAAGTAAGCAACTTAGTAACACTACATCTATCACGGTGGAGCTTCGGCTCTTTTGCTCTCATGTGAGATGCAAAGTCTCATACTTTTTCAACTTACAAAGCATCAACAACACCATCAGTGTTGGCTGATGTCAAATCCATTTAGAATTGGATCTCATGTAAATCTTTTTGAACCTTTTATTAAATATTTACGCTCAGAAATTGCACCAGTGCTCATACAATGTCTATATTCCACTGTTTCACAGTTTATCTTCTGGAATCATATTCTGGGTGAAAAACCTTAATTTAGCGGCATCACCAATAGATTCCAAAAATTTGTAGAGTATGTTTTTTTTGTTTCTCAAGTCTCTAAATTGATGAGTGACATATGATCACAAACAAATAATCAACCATAGATTTTGTCTACATTAAAGATTGAATTTGAGACTCAAGTGGTTGTACAGTTATTCTGAGTGCATAAAGTGGGAATGGGGTGATGTTTAATCAGATGGGAACAACAGTACAGTTTAAGGCAAAGCCATCAGACCTACTTCTTTCAAACAGTAAGACGAGAGAGAAACATTTCCTGCATCCACTGCACAGAACTGTGGCAGCTGCCATGTAAAGCGCTCTCTGAATCCAATAAATCTCTCCCCGAGAGCGGCACACTAATAGTCAAGTAATAGCTGACTAACAGAGCTGAGCACTTTTCAAAGTGTGCGGTGGAGATAGTTTTGTCACCGACAGCAAATGCTCCAAATGCACCTCCCTCTGTGGTGACAATAGGGGGGCAAAGGCGTATTTGTGAGGAATCACATATTTCAAATCACACATTGAGCTTCTAAGTATAGCCCCGGTTTATCTGCGCTCTTAGAGACTGAAGCTATGAATACTGCATCCCTCTGGTTGCTGCCACCCTGTCAAAGAGGGTTTCAATGTTGAGGCATGCTTGAATGGATAAAGTGGAATTTTTATCATGAGAACAGCACCATTCACTTCTCTTGTGCATTTCTTTACATACAGGCGTGGGATGCGGAGTGGAGCCGACTGTACCGCAGGGATGCAAAGGCAACATTATATTCGAAAAAGATGAAGAATGAACAAGAGCATCAGGCACTCCCAAATCTTTCCTGAAAACTCTATACATTAGAAAATGATGGATGATTGTCGATGGCGGCCAGAGTCTTAGTTTAGAAAGAGGTCCAAGCACTCAGCAAGGGAATTGGGGAGGGGAGCAATCTGTTTACTGAGAAACTTTAAAGACTTGCTTGTTTATACCAAATTCTGTGGGGCAGGGATTTACTTCAGAGGCCTGGCGAAAACTGGAGTCCGATCCATCCAACAAGGCCCAGCGCTGCATCCCTGCCATAATTTCACTGCTGAACACCTGTACCTCATTTTCCCTGGCACTGTCATTGGTGGAGAAAATCATACATCACTCTCTGATATATAATATTTTCAGGAAAATGTGTGGCTAGCTCTAAACTCCACTGGCACAATGGCTGGGCGGTGCCAAGCGGGTGTGGTTTCCACATCATTTGGCTGTTGGCTCTCAAAATGGCACGTGTCATACGTGATGGGCCGAAACAAATGCCTTTGCAGCACAAGCCATTACATGTGAGGCAAACACAGGAGAGTGACCTTCATATGTTTGTTTTTTTTTTGTTTTTGATGAAACTTGAGGGTTAGAATGTTGGCAAATTTGCTTCTTTACTAAATATACCGAAAATTTCATTTCTCCAGAGTGCCACTGACACATCTGGAACCAGTGTTGTACTTTGTGTGGTTGTCAGCTCAGGGTAAAATACGTGATACTTGTTCCAAGTGGGTCGCTGCACAGCATGTGGCATCTGATCAAGGCCAAACAGGACTCGACCTCAGTGATTTGAATGAGTGTCAGGAGGTCACCACAGCAGATCTTTGATAACACATTTTATTCCCTCAGCATGGGGCCTTCCCACCTCCTCTAGTCTCTATAAATACTCTTCATTTGCACACCATTTTGATCTCAAAATTAAGGTTATTGATGACATTTGAACACTATTTTTCTATACATAAAATTTGTAATGCATGTATTTTTTGTGTTCTGTGTTTGCATTACATATCAGCTTTATACATTACATTTTTTACTGATGGTTATATAATAACTATATTAATAGCACTATATCACGGTTACACATTTACCTCAAATACAGCATGTGATAACTGCATTTGTTGAAACATAATTCTAACATTTTCTTAAAATAACCTTCCCTTACATTTGTATTTACATTATTTAATTTATATGCTACATTTAATGTATATATTAGCTGTTTTGACATCATATGTTGACTTTGCATATGATAAATCTATCCAAACTACATATTAACTTTATATACTGCATTGTCATTACTCATCAACCATCAGTATATCAGTGTATTTATATTACATGTACGCTTTATACATTATATTTACATTGATAACAGTAAGTAATGGCTGAATTCAGTTGATAAAAAACACTTTAAACCACATTTACATCATAACGTGGTAAAGGTAAAACCTATATAATTTGGTGTAATATTAGCATCACATATTTAATATTGGTGTAACTGTATTAGCGTTGTACAGTAACTACACACCACAGTTACGTTATGATCATTGAATAACAGCTTAACTTACACTGTATATTAACTTTGACTTTGAACCTCAGCGTTAAGTACTGTTTGTATATGTATTTCCGTTATTGTTTGACTATATTACATAAATTACAAGGATTTTATACAAGATATCCTATTAACATCATATATTCAGTGAAGGAGTTTATTAGAATGTATATACAACATTTTATATGTCTTCTCATTTACTGAAATATCTGCTCTTGTTCCTGTTTTTATCTGTGTTTTGTGATGTTTCTTGTCCTGTAAACCTGATCGCCCTGCAGGGGATGATAAAATTAGAGTTGAATTTATTGAGCTGTTCAGGAAGAAACACTCAAAGCACAGTTTTACTGGACAGCTGGACTGGAGCAACGGGGGCAGAAAAAGGGGAAATATTGCAGTCTTCTAAAGCCCCGGGTGACACCCCAGATGTATCGTTTTGTCTGCCTTACAATTGTAAAAAATACTGTTTGTAGCGAGGTAAACAAAAGTTGAAAATGCACACAACTGAAAAGTGAAAACCAATGAAATTTCTAACTATTTTGCAAGAATAAACATTAAAAAAGAATTGTGGGTCCGAATTAGTGAAAATAATAAGCTCCCTGGAGTTCAATACCTGGCAACTGATGCAAACCAACAAATTGCTCTTGTACAAAATGACCTTTTAATTGGCAAATTCTTCCAAAAGATCTTTAAATATATTGTGACCTGCCGTGTGCATGTTACTTTTTACCAAAGGAATTAGACAATCTAATGGAGCGTCTCAGCTTAAAGTAGCGTCCTTTTGGAGGAGTTTTGGGCGGATGGATGATCGTATCAAAGACTTATTTAGCAATGATTTAGAAAATAACATGACAGCGCTCATGAAGAATTTAAAGCTAAATCAAAACCTTGGGATGTTTGACAGCATCACAGTGCGGAGTCTGCATGGTCTTTTGAATTTGTTTTCTCTGAGTACTTCATTTGTTTTCCCTCCCACAGGCCAAAATCATAGGTTTAACATTCATTGGTGACTCTGAAGCATTAATGTGAGTGTGTATAGATCGCTTAGTGATGGACTGGTGACCTTTTTTTACCCATGCTCAGCTGGGAAAATGAACAACCACATTCTTAATTTTTGTAAAATTTTACCACCACAATAATTCAACGTGCAGTGCAATACACGATAGCTCAGCAAACAAAAGAGCCATATGCTAGATATATTGTATTAGGATGTATGTCACAATTGTTGTCTGATATAAATTCCTATTTATTTTTTCGGCCCATTGTTAATAATGCTATTGTGAACACAAGACAACTTCAATGTTGAAGACTCTCTCCTTTTTAATTATCAATTGCCAGGAAACTACGCTACAAGTATCAACACAGCCTCCAAGATGTCAGATCTTTTCATTTGATGTAATTTAAGGAAAAATATTCCTCAAATTTCTAACTTTTTCCAGTATGTGAGTCACAATTCAATCCTTAAACGTAATAAATTATGTTCTTCTAGCCTAAACAAAGTATTAAAAAAAATGTTTTAAATGCATAATCTTCAATATTTTGGGAACAGTAGAGATAATTATTATCATCCTCAAATACTTAAACCTAAAAGGTCTTTCTACAGTAATATTTTCCTTCCATCCAGTTGTATTTCACTGCAGTAACTATTGTGTACAATGTTGTGTCGTTGTCGATTGATGCAGAGCTGCAGGGGCATCAGGCCGCATATTCCTTGGCAGAGGTGAGCTTGTATCAAAGGTCCCTGTCATCTGGCATGCTCACTTCCTCATGCTGTCAGTCTTTACTTTTTTAGCGGTACCATTGCAAAGAGGAAAAATGAAAACAGAGAGCAAAGCCCAGCTTACTTATGCTATCTGCCAACACTGAAATCTCTCCTCTGTTTTGCCATTCATCTCCTCTTAGAGGGATCTATCGGGCTTCAAAGGGTATCCAGTCAGCCTTTGGTCTGATGACATGGATTTAATCCCCAGACTAAAGATTATATAAAAGTGGGGGGGGTTTTTTGGTTGTTTTTTTAAAAAAAAAAAAAGAAAATTCCCTTCTTCTTCTTGTCAAATGTGCGTCCTGGGCAGCTGGAGTGTGGCTCAAAGAGCCGGCCAGGCAGAGTGGTACTAAGAGTTAAAGACAGGGCTACCAAGAGAGAATCAAAGGGTTATTAAGAATTACTGTATCATTGGTAATTAATCTGCCAGAGCAACGTTTTGAAATCGAACCTTCTTTGTCTGTATTTTGAGACATTTTCTGTGGTTCTTGGCACACAAAAAAAAAAAGTGTACCACCAGCCATCCAAGAGGTACAGTGGAGCTGTGCCGGCAAATAGTGCATAATGACTGCTCCAGTCCAATGAATATTTCAACAGCTTGGAACCCGTGTTTGTGCATCATCCAAGTGAGCATCGACAAACCACAAAAGTTCTGAGAGCAAGTTTACGATTTTGTCAGCGTTTAATCGGCGCTGTATGCCCATGACAGTTTTCTCTTCCATAACAATTTTCTTTCATTAATTGATGTTTTGCAAAAGCCATTCCCTGGGTTGATGTGGAGGGGTTGTCCTTTTCATTTACTGTTTTATGATCCTGCGATTGTGAAGACTTTCAAAGCTGTGACTCCAATTAACGACTATGCAAATACACGGCACTTGACTTTATGCAGATGAAATCTAAAAGCTGACCGTATAGCTTTTAAATCAAGCAGCGCTGGAGTCGGCAGTGATGTACACAGGTCTTTCTGAGAGCAGGTCCAGCTTTGTGTCAGATGCCCCGAGCTTTGCCATGGGGGCTGTCCGCTGTGATCTGCCCACCTACAGAAGAATCTGACCCTTTCGGCTCCAGATGCCTTTTGAGGATTGAGGGTTGAGGGCAACACTGACTTCACTGAAGATTCACTCAGATGGGCTTTGAAGCTTTTACATGAAGCTACATTCACTCAGGTCTTAATGACTGACTGAGCTTGTAAAGCTATCCACCAATCCCTGAACAGCCGTGTTGCGGTACACTAGCATTTGTTGTACTTCCAAACATACAGCTGCTGAATGTTGTAACTGAAACCTTTGTATCAGTCAGTCATTTAGACTTTACATGTGCATTATCATACAAGTCGCGGAGGCGTCAAACATAAGGCCTCTGGTCCAAAAGCTGAGCACAAGAGGCTCCAATCAGGTCGCCAAATCATCAAGCAAATGGTCAAAATTTTTATAAAACAGGGTTTTTAGAAGAGAAAAAAAAAATTCTAAACACAACACAACACTGAAACCCAAACTGAAATATTGGTCATACTGCCATGAAAGATAACAAACTACCCTCAAAGACATGCTTTGTGGCTGACTTTGTATTAACATGCATAATGCAACAGCTATAGGAGAAAGTATTATTAAGATTGGCTCTATATAGAGATTGTGGTAATTTTAGTAAGTTTGTTTTTGCAAAAATATAGACATTTTTATCATGTTTACTCTGCGCTACAAATAAAAAAAAAGAAAGAAAATCATTAAAGTTTCCCTTTAAAGTTTTCTTGGCACTATTTCACCAGTCAAGTCCACTGAAGATGAAATTGGGATGTTTGTGGCCTCTGAACTGAAATGTGTTTTGACACCGTTGGTTTAAGGTCTTTCAGTTCTCTGCTGACTGATAGGACAAACATGTTGACAAGAAAATACAAAATATGTCAATAATATAACAAAACAAAATGAATATGATACTCATAAACACGAAAAACAACTCAAAATAAACCACTGATTAAAAAAAGAATATTTAAACGAAGTGTAAAAGTGAAATGAATATAAAAAGATACAGTGCATAATAGTGAGACTTAATGGATATTGACAATGCATAAGAGAGAAAGAAGTTCAATAGTTGCTGCTTGTGTGGGAGTTTTGGGACTTGTGTAAATAATGACAAATCATTACTTTCAATTTGAACCTCTCATATATTGACATGAACAGTGACATGTTTGGCCCTCTGCCATTGTAAAAGCACCCCTCGCTTCCAGTTTGTGCATCACACTTATAAACTTTTTTTTTTTTAAGTGAAATATGAATTTGAAAGTTTTTAGGTGAAAATGTAATAATTCCTCAAAAGTCACAAGAAGTATTTTGGTGAGTGTCTTACAAATGACTGAGCTGTGTTGTGACGTTAAACTTGAAACTTTTAGAGATTCTGTTTTCCGCGTGTCCTCCTCTTTGCCGGCTCTCCTCCTCTGATTAGCCTTGACGCTCGTCTGGCTCGCCGTGTGTCTCTGAAGCCGTCAGCCTGTCCCTTTGTCTTCTTGGTCCGTCTGTGTCGTCCTGTGTTGTTTCTGCCAGTTATCCTGCCAGTTGCGTTGTGGGTTTTAGTGTTTGTTTGTTTTCGTGATTCTGTTGTTGAAAGTAAACTTTGCTTCGTCCATGCTCCTTGGCAGATACTGATAATGAAACAACTCATTAGAGAAACCTCAGATGTTTCAATGTTTTCTTTAACTCTGAGTTCATTTTGTTTTAGATTTTTTTTGTAAAGATCAACGAAAATTACAAAAAAAAAAAAATCATACAGAAAAATATCCCAAATTAATCATTTTAAGCAATAAATATACAAAACACATTGTAATTACTTATATGTCAACAGAGATGTGCAATACTCTCTTTTCCGAACTGATGCCAATAAAACCATTACTGGTACTAACATGTGAGAGTAAACTTAAGCTAAAATAGAGGAATCACTCCAATATCATAGTTATTAAAAATACACCAATGACAAACATTCTCAGCATTGTCAGCTCAAAAGATGGCGTTCGTGGTCAGCCATCATCTCAACATATCTCAGCCTCCAACACTCTTAAGCACATGTGGAAGAGTTGCGCCAACCAGAATGGAAATACAACCTAAACAGCATAACAATATTAAAGAAAGAAGCCATGTTTATCTAAAAATCCTAATTACGATGTAAATGCAATGCTGATACTCTAACATGAAAATCAATTCGAAAATGGACAGATGTGGTGTCAGAACTATCGATCGATTCTGGTCAATTTTGGGAGGCTCTGTTTGAGTCCCTCCATGTACATATTTTGCAATTATGCTGCAGAAAGTTGACTGAATCTGTCCCATCGACAAGCTCCGTCACATTTACTGACAGCCCTCAGAAAGACCTTCTGGAACTGCTGATCAACCTTCCTGTCAAACATGCCGCGTTGACTGCACACGAAATATGAGTTAGTGATTGTTAAAAGTCCTGAGATATTCATAATGTGTACATTGCCGTCTCTCGACTTCATTAGCTGTACCAAGCTAAGCCCGGTATAATGAAGAAGTGCGGTGACTCATCTCTCTTTCTCTCTCTCTCTCTCTCTCTCTCTCTCTCTCTCTCTCACTCTCTCTCCCACCAACTGCAATGATATGAAAAGCATGTCAACACACGGTGGAGGCAGACACTGTGCACGGCCTTGTGGCTTTCAGCAGGAAGCATTTGATTCTTCCTGTATAGTCTCTGTGCTGCTAAATCCTTGTGTTTGAACTTCAAGGTCTCACAAACATCATTTCTGCCTGGATAAAAGAAGGCACCTTAAACTCAGGGTCCTTTGACGTGCTTGAATTCATGACTCTCTCTTTCTCTCTCTCTCTCTCTCTCTCTCTCTCTCTCTCTCTCCCCCTGCAGTATCTATATTAACAGGCTTGCTGCATGCAACTTGGATTTTTACAATTGAATACAGCCCATTAATTATTCACCCCTTCTTGTTCTGTCACAGCCTCCTTAGCTCTCTTTATCTCTCCCTTCAGTCTCTTTCTCTGAATTTCTCTCCGAGGATAGCGGGAGAACGGAAACCTTCCTTTATAGCAAAGCTTAGTATAGACCCACCTAACTTTGTATAAGGCTGCGCTGAAAATGAAGCGTGGGACCTGATAATTGTTCCTTTCATCTGTCCTTGTTAATTCTTGGATCAAAGCAGATGAGGCAAAGGATGAATGTGATATTGACTGCAAACCGGAGCTGAGAGCTGGATGGGTTAAACGCTCAACAACACTACCATCTATACTCACTGATCAAGGCCAAACATTTCAGAGAAAGTACTCCATTATATCTGTTGCTGACACTCTTCAGTGATCAACAATGCCAGATGACAATTGCTGCGAGGGTCTGTACTCTTTTGCAGGCTTTTTGTGTGCAGCTGCACTCATCTTGCATTGGATGAATTAAAAATTTTTGTTCTAGTAATTGCGTTGAAAAATTAATGCAGGTTTTGAGAGCCAGTCTACCGCTAGCATTCATCATATTCTGACAGCTTCCCCTGAAGATTAAACATTCACCCTCAGTGCCAGAGGAAAATAGGGAGGAGCCCAGATGAGAAACGGGGTCATTAACTTTAGGCTCCTCTGCGGAAATAGGTGTCTGATTGAGCAATTGGGATTTTCTGAGAAGAAAGCTTGGAGTCAGACTTTGATCCATAAAAGACTTCTCTGAGTATCTTTGTAAAATATAGGACGACTTCATACCGTGATACTGTGGTGAAGATCAGCACGGAATCTTTATTTATCCTGTGGTGATACACCGAGCGTTTAGTTCACGATGGGAGAACAAAAGATGATCACTAAGTCCATCAGGTGGGGCCTGCCTGCTAATCTAAGGTGCTTTTGAAATAGATTTTTTGTACAGCTGCTTACTGGTCCGACTTATCGGTGAAGTCAACTTATTCAGGAGATTAGCAGCACAAGTGTGAAAAAATTACACTGGAAACAAGCCACACACACACACACACACACACACACACACAAACACACACACACACACACACACAAACTTTGGAGCAGATGAGAATATGAATTGATACTGAATTTCAGAAGAACCGTTCTCAACTCAAACATTTATCTTGTTCATTCTTTTACCAAAGTGCGTAGGTCTGCCACAAACTTTTTAGTCTGGAGTACTTCATCAAGCACCATTTAAAGTTTCCTTGTGGAAGATGACTATATCCTAAAATACCTTTTGTCAAGAGTAATAATAAAACACTATTTGCAGTCACTTTTTCAGGTTTTCCGACAGTAGAAAAGCTACAAAAATGAGCCTTGTGGGCTGAAGATCGTCACACACTGTATGATCTGATCCCTCACTGACTTCACACTCTGCAGCGTTGGACACACTGATATTTGTTACATTCCTCCCTCCCAATATTAACTTCCTCTTTGTGTCTTTTCGCCGAGTCAAAGTTCATACATCTGGCTCCATTAGGCGCTTGTTGGGTCACATCTGTGCACGTCTGGGTTTTTTTTGTGGATTTTTTTGCATGACACTGCTCTGCTCCCGCGCCTCTTATTTTTGAGTGTGTCAGTTAGCCGAGCATGAATGCTCTTTTTGAGCTATGCCCCGCTGCACAGCCTCACAGTTGACCACAGTCACAGCTGGAGGCTGCACACTGCACTCAGTTTTATCCAATAGCCACCAAGCTGGAGTCGTTGCCCTTGATTGAAGGTTAAGACCGTCAAAAATCCACCTTAGGAATTTGAGTGGCTTGCAAATTTTCAGATTTATGTATTTAACTTTGTAGAAAACAGAACATTAAAACACAATGGACATGCTGCTTATTTATAAAACATACATTATTCATGGTTTAGAAGATCTATATATCGTAACATTTGTCTTCATTTTTACCACAAGGGAATTAATTCTGTTTCTCTTCTAATCTATAATTAATTAATAACATTTGCTCATGGGTGTTAGTTAGGCTCTGTAGCTTTGCCTTGCTATAGCTTATCAGTGAGTTAGACTGCATTGTAAAGCTTTGTCTTTCAATATTTTTTATTACTGTTTTGGCACCCCATCAGTTTCCTTTGATTTTTGGTCAGAGAACGTCTCTCACTCTGCTTTTATCACAAATCATATCCAACATCAAGTATTGTATATAAACCAGTCTGGAATACTTATTTGCTTTTGTAAATGGCTCCATTAAAGATTTTCAATTGACTGGAGGGTTCCACAGAGGTTTTGGTTTATACTGACATGATAGTGACTCATGGTCCCAGCAGATCTGTTGCACACTACTTACTACTTTTCACTCTACTGAATCCCAAAGGTTCCCGAATGGTCTGAGATCTAGAAAAGTGAAGGTCATTTGAGTCCAGGGAACTCTTCCTCCCATTCAAGGAGGCAGGTTGACATCATGGGAAGGGGATGGTGTGTATTTGTAACAATACTGTGGTACGTTGTGCTGTTCAAGTTGATACTAAGAGGGAATTTTAGAAAATTAGCAATCACCACTGATACAAAGCATGGGTCCATCTTCATGTGGCAAGCTCTTTTTTCTTTTGTTCTTTCTTCTTTTCTTTTTTTTAAATATCTTGTCACTAATCAATATGCTGCATTCAAGCAATATGGTACTTTTTTAATCCTGTTGCACTAGTTACAATGAAAATAACGTTTCTATTCTATTCTATTCTATTCTATTCTATTCTATTCTATTATTTAACATTGAAGAAAGCCCACATTCCTCACAGTTGATTGGTGCTTAAGCATATTGTCTTGATTATGTCTACAGGGTAAATTTTTTTTGACCCATTTTACTTTATATTGTAGCTTTTAAATCCAGACTAACGTCCAGTCCAACAGATTGTTGTTTTTTCATTTTCGACCTAATTTAATGTCAATAATACGACCACTGGTCCGTGATTACTGAAAGATATTGTTTTCAATGGGCTTGATAATCAGTCACTATATTTACCAGTATAATAATGAGCCATTTAAAAATTTTTGTTTTTGTTTTGATGATAATGATAATGATAATGATAATGATAACAAAAAAACAAACAAAAAAAAAACACCTTATAAAATGCTGCCTGACTGTGACCTGCATTCTTGTTAGGCTGCAAGTACATACAGTACAATGTAGCATTATAAACAGAACCAAGACTCATTAGTGCTCCTCTAAAATAGTGGTGACAGTACGCAAAATATGTGTGTGATATTCAGCAGAATTTCACTACACAGGTTCGCATTTTGAATAAATCTGCACTAATTGTAAATGCTGTCACACTCCAGATATATGGCTGTGGCTGTATTGGCTTCATCTTTTGATATACTACACTGTATACTCTGTCTTGCTGCTAATAAAGGTCCTGTCAAGCTCTGTCTAGGTTTGCCAGGGGGATGCTTTGCTGTGCATGTGCATAATTGTGCACGTCTCCCTTGTCAGCTCTCCAAAGCTCCCTGGGCTTGACACAAGGCATCACAGCAAGAGAACAAGGGTCACAACCACTAGACATATCATTAATCACTGAATCTGAGGGTTTTAGCCTGGGATTATCTGTCCTTTGGGGGCTGAGTCAGTTATGGAGTCCCCCTAAGGTGCTGCTGCTTGAGGGGAATGTCAGTCTGGTGGTGGCTGATAGACTGCACCCTGGTTGAAGCAATCTGCAGAGAGAATGAAAGGGCTGAAACATTGATTTTAGTTCAAGACTCAGGTGGGAGGAAAAGGGAATAGGAACGAGTCAGAAAAGTCTTCAAACTAGTAGTTTCTCCCCAACTGCACGAAGTGTAGTCAGATAAAGTGTGCCGATGCCACCGCGATGATTCAGGTGACTTTCCTGACTCTTCTGATTACTTTTCCTCCTTATTTTGTCAATTCTGGTCACATTTTGAAATCGACAGAACCGGCTTGAAAATCCTCTTAGTTAGGTCTGAAGAAACATGTCAGTTTGTGCAACAGCTGTGCAGCTTTATTTTCATGGAATAGCAATAACATACATGAGACCGTGTGACTTCCTGTATGTGAAGGGTAAACATAAGAATAAGTACCACTGACATACAAGAACAAAATAAGATGTGATAGGCGCTGTGACTGTGACTGTCTGAAGTTGTTTTTGCCAAACAGAACCTTGTTTTGTGGTATTCCAGGTGGATTCCCAAATATCTGGAAGGAAACGAACAGGTGACCTGCAATCTGACCCTGTCCCCTAAAGTCAGAAGACGGGTCAACTGCCCTCAAGGCTGTTGTCTTAACCTCTGTGATTAATGGAGCATTAATGAGATGGCAGGTCTTTGAGCACATCACGGCTCTCACATCGCCTCTGCATTATTAATGCCAGCACAAAGAGCCTGTTTAATGAGCCAGAACTCTCTCGGTAGATGTTGATTAGGCATGCAATCAGTGTAAAAGCTCACCCCTCAGAATGTATCCACATTTCAGGGAATGGGCTTTTTCTCTGTGTTTTGGATCTTTTATGTATGTTTGGGATGTTGAGTAAGTATACTTTGACCTTTTTAATCTTTCCGAAAAATATTGAGAAACAAGAAAGCCTGTAGGGTTGGCATGGGTATGAATTTGGATAAATGCCTCGGTTGGTCTACTTTGGCCGCAGACTTCATCATTAACCTCTTCCTCCCTGGAGGTCCCGAAGCCTGTAATTTAAAAGCTGTCAATGTCAGAGGTTGGCTGCTACTATTTGGATCAAAATAGAAGTTGAAGTTGTTTTGCTTGATGTCTGTTGTACTTTAAGAGGTGGAATGATGTTTGAGATGTTGTAGAAGTCCTGTAGTGTCACTGGCAAGAGTCAAAATATCGATCCAGCTTCTTGATGGGAAGCTAAGGTGTTTTATTTTGGCCTTGTAGCTTTTACTTACAGAATTTACTGATTGATCTTTATTTTTAACCACATCATTCCAAAACACCTTTAACTTAAACTTTGATCGACAAAGTGTGACGTGTTAAATTGCTTTGCTTCATGAGCTTTGCATTGATTGTCATAAAAGTTAAATAATAGAGTGTTTTTTCAGTTTTTTCAGTTTTTTTTTTTTTTTTTTTAACAGAACTTCAAACCATCTGATCTTTTCATTGGGTTTGTCAAATGTCACTCTGCCTGGTTATGAAAAGAGTTTCCCCTGATCCCAGAGTCCAGGTTTGTTCATTTTGGTCTTGTGGCTCTGCAGCTGTTACTGACTGCATTCAGAGGTTATTTATTCAGGTGGAAATGTCGAAAAACAGCCTACAGCTTCAGACACCAGGTGAACCTTTAGGAACCTTTTGCAAATAACATCACTCAAGTGACACTATCGGAATACATCCAAAGTCATATGTCATTTCTTTTGGTGTGAAATTCCTGTAATTGCATAGAGCTACATTACTGAACAGGTTTTATTTTAGATGAGAAGGTGAATACACGTGTCTTGTAACTGCAGCAGTCTTCAAGAAGATTAGATGTCCAAAGTTAACCATATCCAAATGAGATATTCTCAATCTCACAAATCGAACAGCTCAGAAAAATACAACAAAAACGTTTTATTTGCCCACTTCAGAAATCATAAAAAAAATAAAGCCACGTTAGCTGTTTCCACTAAAATCCTGTTCACCTCACAAGAATAAATTAATTGTCAGTTGTTCATATAACCAATTCAAATACATGCTCAACAAACAGATACCTATAGATAAATACTAAATATGAAATAAACCAATAAGATGAGATAGCAATAAGCAATCAGCTGCACATTTTTTCAGGGGTTGGAACTTTTGCTTGTTTTTATGCCGGATGCTGCTTCTGCTTATTTTGGGATTTGCACTGGGTTTACACCCGATGCCCAACCAGGTGGGACGTGAAAAGAATGAGACCACTAACATCCGTCCATCTGTGTTCTATTGTTGCTTGGCGCTGAAGCAGATTTCTGATATGGGCAAAGGCAGGACCCCGAACAAGTCGCCACTCCAACACATTTCAACCGCAGAGAGACGGACAGCCACTTACTCTCTCCCCTATGACCAGTTTACACATGCATGTACAGGGAGAACATGCAAACTCCTTAAATCAAAGCCCAAAGTCTTTACTGTGAGCTGACAATACCAAGATGAAGTAAATTAAAATGTCAAATAGAACTTTTAATCAAAGCGTCACTTGATAATCTGTGATGTGTGTTTTGTTTTGGTCTGGAGTGTGAACACTGCAGATGGTCATCTTATTAATGTGGCATTCAGTTTATTCTTTGACATTCATGATTTTCTTTTTTTTCCAGAGAGAAAAAAAAAACAAATGGATGAGAGACGAGAGGTCAAATAGAAATAATGCTGTCCTTTTTTTACACAAGCACAATGAGTGAATTAGCCCATAGTGCACCAGCAGTCATTAATTTCTTTTTTTTTCATCATTTTCATCATTTTTGTTCAGACCAAAAAAAAAAAGAGCAGTTGAAAATAACAGCTTACCAGATCAGTGAGAACCAGAAGGCCCCCCGTGTACTATTACATCCTCACAGCTGACCCCATACTGCCTGAACTAAAGGAAAAAGAACCGTATGATCCACAGGGGTGTTTAGACTACGATGGAGGGTCTTTTCTTTTTTATGAAGGTTTTTTTTTCTTCTTGAGCAAGTACAATGTGACCCTAGAAACAAGATTGACTTACTTAGCTTTATCTTTAAAAAAAAAAAAAAAAAAAGCACAAAGTTTTATAGGACAACTGTGAAATTCCAACAACTAGAATAAACCTCACATAATATTCAACAAAAGTGCACCGAGGCCAGTTTTCTCAAAATTGAGGGATATTTGAGATTACTGTTTTGGAATAAATGTGAGCTAAATAAATATTCATGATTTGTTCTCTTCAATGAGAAATATCTATGTGTTCATGATCCTGCATGCTGGTAGCTTTTATTCACGCTTTGCAATTTTCGGAATCTGCAGAAATCCATCTTACACTGATTAAAACAAGATAGATTTTTTTTTTCTCTCTCTCTGCTGCTGTCACAGATTCTTTATATGATGATGTATCTGTGGTCATATACAGCATGCTCTACAGCAGCCTACTTGGATTGTCACACTGCTGATGGCACGGGGCGATTGAAACAACTAGGTTATCTCTGCTTCTGTTAGGTTAGTAAAACATGATCACAGCACGGCCAGATAATGTGTGCTGTCTCATTATCTCCGCTCCTCTGACAAGGAAGGCGTGGGAGGGTGAACCACAGGCGCGGTAATCACTGTCATTGACCAGCATATCAATTTCTGTGGACGAGAAGCGGCTTTCTCCGTTTGCCTTTCTCGGGGGCTGATTAAAGATGTTCGCTGAGGGTGGCCACCGCAAGAAAACGTGCAGCGATTCAAATTCACCTGCAAATTTTAAAATTTCATGAAATTCGAGACGTTGAGCACATTATTCCTTCCCTTCAGAGGCCTCGTGTGCAAGAGCGCATTAGCATAGCCTTTTTCTGTCATGCAACATAATTTAGGAGCATCTGTGCATTGATGCAACAGCCTTGAGCTCAGAACAATAACCAGTTTCCAGGGAGAACACTCCATCACAATTCAACAGATGAATTCATAAGGCGACAATTACTTTGACCGGCTGTTATTATCCTTTCAAACAGCAGCAATATTGCGACAAAGGTGGCAATTAAGAAACATTCTCCTTTAAGACTAGTCTACATTTCTGAACAGCTCTAATTACTGCGGAGAATAAACTTGTTCTATCCACGGTGTTCCCATTAAAACTCCATGCTGTTCTGACTACTGCAAGGGCCACAAAGGGTTCCACATTACAGTAATCATTTAAATTTTCTTATATAATCAGCGTAATCGGAGTTCTCTTTGTGCAACAAGGTGGAAGAAGAAGAGGGCGTCTCGCTGTGTCAAGCCGTTCTTTCTTTTGCTGCTGACATGGTGCAAGCGTGCTGTAACTTTACTTTGAAAGTAAATCACAAGTGTTGAAAATCTAAATTCAGCAGAAAACTGTGGGATTTGAGTGTGTGTGTGTGTGTGTGTGTGTGTGTGTGTGTGTGTGTGTGTGTGTGTATTCAGTTAAAATATCCCAGCCTACATTGTTCTCTGGCACTTTATTAATGGTCTACCGATGGTGCTGAAATTTAGAAGCGACAAAAAGAGAAAAACGCCTCGAGCATCATTGTTCATTTCTTTGAAGTGAAGTTGCTTAGTAATTCTCAGCCCTTAATGCTTTCTTTTGTCCTTCAGCATATGGACCACAGTTATTTTTTCCGCCGTTGTCGCTTTCCGGTGGACACCTGAATCTCACCGCCAGTCTCTGCGACTGCAGCAGATGGATCGACCATCCTGTAGCGGACACAAAAGAAAAACACTGAACGCTCGCCCGGTCGACCAGCAGACCTGAAATCTGTGTACGTGTCCGCGTATGCATTTGTTTGCAGGACGGATCTCTCGCTCACAGACGAATCAATACGAATAAAAAGAGCAAGATTCCTTACAACGGATACATTCGATATTTCAGTCAATAACGTTGCAGTTCAACAGAGGCACACTTACAATTACACATTGATAGTCACTTACGTCAAATTTGATTTCAAATGTTTACTCGCACAAAAAGTCAATTCATACAACATTTCTAAAACTATAATGTGGTGGAGTAATGGCTTTTTTTTCCATTAAATACATTTTGAACGTTTTTTGGGTTTTTTTAATTAATAACAATGGCTCAAATATTTTATTAAATTCTTGTCAACTTGAAAAGTTATTACATTATTGGTCAACATTATTACATTATCCAATCAAAAGTTAAAAAAGAAAAATGGTAAGCATATCATATTAAGCCCTAAAATCATAAAATAAGTCTTCTGCACTGAAGCAAAGGTAAAATGTCTGCTGACAATGCTGAAACATTAAAATTCTGTTTCTCATTAGTCAGCAAGTGGCAGCTAAAAATGGATTCGTAAACTGAGTTAGTGCCTGTAATTTTAACACGCTGCTGCAAAGAAAGTTACAGTAATTGACGGGCAGATGTGGCAGATGTTGCAGGAACAATAGGATAAAGTCTGAGTAAAGACTTCTTCGCATGACTCACCAATTCCAGCCGATAATCTGTGAGAATAAAACGTCAAGATGTAAAGGGATCACTGCAGAGTCAGATGGAGCCGGTAAAACCTCGCCTCGTCAAAACCATCACGTTAACATTTAAAGGAATCAGCTGACCTCAACCTGAAGTAGGTGCAACAATTTTGTTAACTCACTGTTGACCAGGTGTGTCAAACATAAGACCTGTGGTCCAACCTTGACCTTCCTCAAGAGTTCAATCCAGCACAAATAATGACGATGCAAAGTTTAAAAATGACAAAGAGAAGAAAAAAACTGTGATTTTGCAACACAACTTTGCCTCATTTGGTCCCTCAGGGGTTGCACTGTTTTATTGAGATAAGCAAACAGAGCTAAACAGCTGATGCCGCTCTCGAGACATCGGTCTGAAAGGATTCGCTGCACCAGAAAACTATTCAGGTTACATTTATTTAAAATCTTTCATAATAAGTTTAGACACATTGAATGTGAACATTTATTGTGCATTTTTGCATGAAAAGCCATTTGTGTTGCTGTCCGTTTGATCAGCTCAGTTTCAGATCATTTCTAAAATTTTACACATTGCATTGACACGCTATCATCTTTACTGATTGTTTATTGGTAGGTGCAGGCACTGCCTTTTCATTTGAATTAATACTTGAGTTTATCTCCACAGATTAAAATTGTTTTGATTCAGCTGTCAGCTGTTTGTTAGATGTGCTGATCCTTCCTGTTCACTTCCCATTTCACTGATGCCCTCTACAGAAGAAACAACATCAGTAGCACCTAATAACTAAAAGGGAAGTACTTATATGATTCTAGCGACTTGATTTTTTTTAAAAAAATGTCAAATTGTTGCACATAATACATTTTCTTGTGCCGTTTGAAGTTTGGTTTTTGAGTGGGATGGAGAAATAATGAAATAATAATCAAATTTTAGATATCTCATTTCAATCAACATGCATATATTTGGATGGCTTTTTTTAACAATAATTTAATAATTTCATTTACCTCATTTAGATGTGGGTCAATTTTGTATTGATGCAGATAGGACTCTAATTTTGGTGTTTTCTATAATGTACTGACGGGAGTTTATTTTCACACTGTATGTAGCTCTGCAGACATGATAAATCATGTGAATAATCAGCTTTGCAGTCATGCTGTAGTCCAGGGCCGTGCTCTGGATCAACATCTGCCATAGAAAGACATATAAACACAAATCTGACATAAACAGGAGTAAATCCATTAATGAGAGGGGAAATGTATGTACCAGGCTGTTTAGATATGTGATGGTCTCTGAGGCAACTGTGGCAGTTCTGCCAATACATGTTTGACATGCAGTTTATCAATCAAATTGGAGCCCGGCTATTAAATCAACACAGTTTCTGCATGGAGGTTTCACATGGAAATAAAAAAGCCAAAATGTGTGCAAAGAAATAACAAGAATGTAAAGGAAGCATATATTGATATAAGGCTGTCCGTAATGTACTATCCACAGAGGACCTGCATATTTTCTGTGCCTCCATTTTCAAAATTTCTGCACTCGGTTAATGCCCCAAGGGTTTGAAAATGTGATTTCAACCACAGAACATACATTCAGCATCTGCTCCCCCATCCACTGAGACCTTGAAACCCTCTCTAAAACTTTAATGTTTCATTAGATTCTATCTGCCTTCGCATGTCGTGGCAGAAACCACATGTTCACAGGGGTACTACAGCAGATAGGTGTTCTCTTAAAAATGCTGCAGAGGCACCAAAGGCTTATAGCGTAGCGAGCTTTAGCACAGAGAACATTATTGACACGGATTTCTGGTTATTAGCATACTGACATTTGACAGTAGAAGTGAGAGGAGCACAGAGCTAATGTGCTCACAGTGACATTTCCCCGTGGACCTGTCAGATGAACTCTCATAACCCCTTTAGCTGTTCTCATCTCCGACTGTGCCGCCAAAGTCCGGGTCAGGTCACTTCTATCCTCATCTGTCTCTCTGACACTGGGTGATGGAAATGGGCAAACAAGAAAATTGTTCTCCTGTTCTACTGTATGTCTGTATACATTGCTTGCTGGGCTTGACAGCTTTCAAAGGACAGACAGATGCAAAGACTGTGCTTAATGTTTACATAACACTGATGATCCTAATTGGGTGAACCAAGTTACGCTTTAGAGAAGTTCTCTGTGAAAACACAGTGTCCTTTTTCAAGTCTTGGGAATTAAGTATCCGCACACTTTGTGGCAGCACCGTCAGTGTCTCCGGGTGACACCACAGTTTCCCATCGGGAGCGTCAAATTAAATGCTCTGAAGGACCAAGACAATGCTGACTGCTTTTTAGTGAAGCTGCTTTGCAAGAGCTGTGTGAAATTACATGGAGATACAATTCCAAGAAAGAATTATAAAACCCAAGATGTTTTACAAAGTGCCAGGAGGGTATAAGAAGAGTTTATTGATCTTCGTATGCACCTGAAATAAGAAGTAAAATAGCTGTACAGAGGCTAAAAATAATGAGAGAAAACTGTTTAAACCTTCTCTAACAGAGACTTTGAAAAGTCTGGTGATTAGATTGCACATAAACAACATTTGTGGTTCAACTGCATCTCATTAGAGATGAGTTTGTATTTCCCAGTCAATAAATCAATGCCATTACAGCGTTAATGCTATTCCCCAGCCTCAATTAATTTCAATACTGTACAATTTGTCCACCTCGTGAGCCAACGGAGCAGCATTAATGGATGTTACAAACTTCTCCGGAGCTGTTGCAATAATTAATGCGACGCACATCTGCTCCTTCAGCCGTTGAGCAACAAAGAATGTATTTATAGAGGATTGGCATTTTACTGGAGGTGAGAATCATATGAACAAGCAAAGTTGTGACTTACTCTCCCCTCCAACCATGAAGCTGATGGCACTGTTGATCCATTTAACTTTTGTGCATATTAGATAAACAGGCTAAAATAAATCATAAAAGTGTTAGAATTTTGACAATATGTGATCTATCCTACACACCGAAATTCACTTCTATATGTGTACAGTCACAAATGATCATAATACACAGATAGGTTCCAGTCTGGAATCGAACCTGGGTTTTTTCACTGCGTTTCCCACTGCATCACATGTAGAAACTAATTTTCCACAGCTGATCTTTCAACCAAAGTCACTGCATTGACTCGAAGCACTGGCAACTGACACCGTAAAAGTGCATTAGTTCTCCATTAAAAGCGTATCAAAGTCTGATAACTTTGTTGTAAATAATCAGCCACTGAGCCATTAACCTAATGTGCACAGCCTGTTGTGTATTGTACTGAAATGGACGTAGCAGATTTGCATGAGGAATGGATTGAATGTGCTATTGTTTGTCTTTCATTGGTCCCACTTGTCATATCAAGTGTCTCATGTTCAGATAAAAAAGTTTTTGTTTTTTTTTTTGTTTTTTAAATATGCCTTTGTTACCGTTGCTCCCCTCTGTCTGCACCACAGTACAAAACATGCAATCTGTCTTTGGTTTTCCCAGGAGGCATCAAGTCACCGGAGGGAATATTTAAATCTAATGAGCTGCTCATAAAAGGTGACTTCATCTTCATCAAGGTCACCAATTATCAACCGACCTTCATCAAGGTGTTTAACCTAAATTCACACGAATAAACACTGTACTTTTTTGTGATTATTCAGCACATCCAACAGGTATTCATTGTGCGACTGGACAGTAGAAGTGAATCCGTCTCTGCTTGTGGAATCACCAGAGGTCTCTGAACTTATCACCCTAGATTTACTTTTAACTCAAATGAAGTTGGAGTGGTTAAAAGTTGGTGTTTGCCCTCTCTCTGAAACCCAGTCTTCAGAAAGTGTTCCCAGCCTTCAGGGAGTCAATGAAGCTTTGCAGCAGCAGTGATCCAATCACAGTCTGAACCTTAGATGTTCTTTGAGTCATGGGTTAACCTGATCCAAAATGATTTGGATCTCTTAATAAAGAACTGGGATCTCCTAACTGTGCTGGCAAATGCAAATACTATCTGACTTTCCAAAATTAACCAAATAGGAGTCATTGATCCACTGTTGTCTTATCAGCTAAACTAGTTTACTAATTCCCTTACATATACTAAAAGAGGAAGTTGTTTGACCAACCTGTCACTGAGAGTGGGAATCATTCAAAACCAGTGCACCTGATGGATGCAATCTAACCACTTTGCTTGTATGTTTAAGGCCACAGCCTTAATTTCATTACAATAGCTTTACCCATCTTTGCTTTGTTGAACGATTTCATTACTTAAGTTTTAACAATTATCTTACAAAACAGACAAAAACTTTTCAACTACATTGTAACACATCGCTTTTTAAAAAAAAAAATACATTTTCATATAGAACAGAATTGAGTTGAACTTAAGTTATTCAAGCTTTTTCTAATCGCAACCCCTTCATCAGTGAAGTATGACTAAAGATCTTTTCATCAGAGCCCAATCACACAGACGACAATCATATATGAGATGTACACATCTGCAGCTTGCTGTGTTTTTTGTGTGTGTAGCCAAACGTGTTGAAATGGCTCACACTGCTTTTCCCTGAAGTTTTAATGAGGCAGAGAAAACTGACTGCGGATAATTTCAGTTTAAGAGTCACTTCAGTGGCCGTTATCACAGGTGTCAGACCCCAAAGACCACTTATTACTGACTCACTCATAGCAGAGGAGGAGTACACATTTCCTAAGTGTCGTGGAAGGATGGATGCATTTACGGGCTTCTCATCGTGTGTGACTTGAATGCTTGCTGCATGAAAGTTCTTTGTGCTGTGAGATTTAAAGTTAATCTTGAATGTTTGTTTTTTTTTGGTCTTTTTTTTTTGGGGGGGG
>OMNM01026165.1:1538-15356 GCA_900302745.1 Parablennius parvicornis | reverse complement strand
TCTCTCTCTCTCTCTCTCTCTCTTTCTCTGCCGTCTTTGGGTTGCAGCCTCCTTTGACCAGAATGCCAGGCTGGATCTGATTCAGTGTTTCAAGTGAATGACTTGTTAATTCAGGGCTTATGGTGTGGGCAGCGTTAAACGACAGAGTCAGACGGATTGCTTTCAAAGGGCCAAGCCCCCCCCCCCTTCAAAAAAACTCAATAGTGTAAACATTTATAATCCTCAGTACATGTTATGTAAAATGATGCATATCTAAAAAACCTGCAGTTTCACATTGTCATATTCAGTATTGTTTGTCTGCAACATCACTCCAACATGTTGCAGGAACTATGTCACCTATTTTGGGGGGGATTTAATTTAATACCAACAGCAGGTTATATATGTAATCACCCACTCTTTGGGACATTTCTTGTGTTCTCAACATATTGTACGAGAGTGAACTGAATGGAGGATTTGTGAAAGATCACTGCTTTGGAGCAGCCTTTTGAAACTGCTTCTCATTTATTAGATTTCAGCCACAGCGGAGAGCGAGGTGCTCCAAATTGTCCATCATCGTCCCCCACCCCCCCCTTCAGATCAGCGTATGCTAAAGATTTGCCAGCTAAGCAAAATCGCCTGAGCCGTTTCCTGCTTCTTTCCGCGCCGGCTTTGTTGTCGAGGTAAACCTGGCCTCCCTTGAAAAAAGGCCCTTTAATTAGCTTGAATAATAGCCGCGCATGTGTGGACTTAATCCCTTTGGCTAGCGCTACTCCGTTAATGGTTTCCTTGTCACTCATGGGGCACTGCATGAAAGCACGATCTGCTTTTCACTCCCAACACCTTTCTTTCTTTCTTTCTTTCTTTCTCTCTGCGCCCTCACCCGCCACTCCAAACCCAAGCATCCTTCCTCCTGCTGACCACAACAGGATCCTTCTTTTATTCCTTCACTCCGGCCCTTGTCTTTTGATTGAGCTCCTGAATTATGAGGAATCTGTCCCTCGTCTACATTCATTCGCTCTCTCCTACTGCCACCAAACAAATGCTGGACTGAAACTCCCGTTTGTCAATATGATGTTTTCTGACATATATGTTTTCTGACAATTCTCCCCCACCCGAGAGTTAAAAGCGATATGACAACCGCTCAATGCAAAGGGTTGTAAGATTCAATAAGGCACTGAGACACACCAGCCTCATGATGACTGTTTATGTCATACTTTTTGCTATTCACTGCGACAACTTACGGCTAATAATCCCTTCCTGCCCTCATGCTTCTTCTCAGCACATTTGATCAAACCTGCCTGCTGCCATTACATCAGTGAAAGGACATCTGCATTGTACCCGCTCTCCTCAGTACACATTTCAGTCTGTGAACAGCAGAGCCAGACTGAAGCTGTTTAGAAAAAAGGGCTTCACATCTATACAGTCTTAAGATGTAAATCAATAAGAGATGGAGCAAGGCAATACATTTTCATTGTCGAGGCTCTGTGTGAACCGCCAGTGCATGACCTGCTCCAGAGGGAGATGAAGCATAGCTCACCAACACCTAACCAGGAGCAATATTGAACCAGATTGTCCTTCCTATTCATTTTCTGTCTTTCTCTGTGTGGGGCTATCATCCAGTATATATATATATTTTGATTCTGTGTCTGAATGCCAAGAGGCAAACAGGCTCAGGTTTAACATTAAAACACAATAAATAGCCACGGGTGTCTATAGGTAAAAGTCACTCTCCCCTGCAGTTCTTGGGCTCCACTATAAATCTTTTAAATTATAAATCAATAAATAGTTAATACAATAATAGGAATCTTTATAAATATTTAAGTAAGATGAGAGAGGGAGCGAGAGAGAGAAAGAGATACAGTGGAGGCTGGGGCAAAAGAAATGTGGGGAGCTTTGTGCTACCGAGTACTCAAAGTCAACCTTTTCTGCATCATACAGATGATTCTCTCCACATACCGTGTACCTGTGTTTGCTTCTGTAACTACTCCGTTCTGTAATTTGAAAAAAGACTTAAGCAGCTTCGCTAATGATTTCAACAATTAATTTAAGGGATTTAGTGTGGCTGGTATCTGCAATGTAAATAACTATAAAAAAGTTAAAACTTAAAACAAAACTGAAGAGACTCTGTTTTTGATTTGAAAACTGTTTCAGGAAGGTGGATAACTTCTTGAGGTGGATGCTTTCTGGAAACGGTCTCCATGGCAACAGATGTTGCCTTGTTACTTGTAAACCAGAAAAGCTCATTCTGCTCGCCACAACATTACACTGTGGTCACGCATCTTCTTCAATAAGATAGGATGAGATGTAGCAGCAACATGCTTGCATAAACGAAATAGATCAACATATTAGAATATTATTTTGAAATGTCATCAAATAACTTCATCACCATCTTTGACTGTACATATGCAGGTTCATCCCTAATAGATCTGCACTTGCTTTTAATTAACCACGGCATATTGTCAACTTTAAATTATTTTCTGACATTTACACCCAGATTGTATCATGCAACTGCAGGGTTGAACTACCTCTCGTAAACACAGCGTTCCGGGCTCAGGCATTCGCAGCACTACAATATTAACAACATGTTTTAACTGCATAAATCATGCTAACATGAACCAAAGGCATCCACTGACAGAATGTGTTTTAACACCATAACTGAGAAAAAGAAAACACTGCGAAGATCATTTGAAAACACATTTGCTCGTGTTTCTCTCCTCCCCTCTGCCTGTTTATCCTCCCATCCCTCTATCTCCCTGACAGCCCCTAACATTGTTCCCACTCTCCGTCGGGAGTTAATTTGCCGGAACGTTCCCGCTGCACACTGTGATCACCTAGTGAATACCCCCATAATTCTCTCTGCCTCTGCCTCTCCCTCTCATCCAGCCATGGAAATGACACCAAGGGGTTGACAGTTCAATTTAGCCATAACGGATGGCTGCTATCACAGCAGCGCCCGTGCGCCAGCCCTTTCCTGTTGACTTTTATTTTTACCGACCAAGAGAGAGAGATGCTGCTGGAGCGCGTCCCGCCATTCACCCTTCCAGACTCCAGCGGCGCCTCCTCGCCTCATCATCACTGCTGGTCCTCTGGGGAGAGATGCTGCCACTTGTTTATGTGACCCTGTCAGCCCCTCCACCCCCACCCCCCTACACTCCCCATACAAATACACATTTTTCTCCCCTGTGTACTTGTCTAGCAAATTATTCCTCCATTGCCACCCTCCTCCTCTCATCTCCCAGTTCTTCATAGCATAATGGAAGGGTTATTGATCTATATCTTTGGTCATGATGCCTCTCAGCTTGTTGTTGTTACCCCCTCATCATGCCATTGATATACACCCCCTCCTTCCTCCTCTCTTCTTCTAAATGATTTTCTCCTTCCCCTCGCCTCTTTTTTATTATCCAGCTCTGCTTTACATAAATCCACCCGGTCATTAGATCCATCAAAAGCTAATGAACATCATCCATTTACTCCCCTTCTGTCCACCCCCCCGCCTCCCCCACTCTATGTTGGCTTCTTTTCCTCTGCCTTTACTGGCACACACTTCCCCATAGCTTGCATCGAAAGCAGCATACATGCAGTGTTGAGACCTTTTTTCTTTTTTTTGAAGACAAGATGCACTCATCTTGCAGTATGAAAGCTTCAGGATGAGATGGAGAAATTGCTAGTGGCTATGGCAAATAATGATGAAACAAATAATTTAATTAAGACTAATTGACTTGTGTAAAAAACCGTCACACAATATAATGTTCGTTTGTTTTTGTTTGAAAACATTGTGTATAAGCACCATTTGATATTTGAACTCTTTAATCAACAACCATATCTGATTTTATATGCTGCTTCAGTAGGAGGTACATTTCTGCTCTACTTCTATCGTCTCTATCAGTTTGCATCGAGCCACCTTGTATTCAATCACATGTTCCAATTCCAGAAGCCTTTACCCTCAGAAAAGTTGAATGGAAGCAAACATTTGTAGTCATTATTTGTAGTATCTTCTGAAAATGAGGCCAGATTACAGCGTCTCTGAGAAAACAAAGTCTAATTGGCTTGAGTGTGAGCAACTTTCGTTTTTGATGCAAGTCAGTATTCTTGCATCAAATGTGGTTGTTCATTGTTCCAATGGAGTGATTTTTCCTGACGCAGCTACCTTTTTTCATTGGCTTGATAAAAACATGTCTTCAGTTTCCCACTGCGTTAATTTAAAACTGCAGTTTACCCCGGTGCTGTTCTGGGGAGGTGGACTGCCCTCTGATGGAGCTGTAGCCTAAATTAATTGGCAAGTGGTTGCATGAGCGTTTCGCAGCATTGTCCTTGAATAATATAGAAATTGGTCATATTTCTCGTGATGACTTGTGCAAGCGTTGCTGGATAAAGTTAGGTGTCAAAGCCACCAAAAACTTTTGTCTACAATGATTTTCTTTGATAATAACATTTGCTTACATGAGGAATAGACTTAAAGGGAAATAGTCGACTTTATGTGCTTTGGACTTTTGCAACACATCCACGCCTGAATACACACTCCTCTGTTCTCTTTCTATCGCAAGGAGACAGCTTTTCATTTGGGTATAGCTGTCGAGTGCAGCATCTACTTGTGTCATTCATTACCCTCCTGTCTTCTTTTCCTGATAATGAGCTTCACCTCCAATAAAACAATTATAGAGAGAGGACAAATTCACTTACACACCTTTGCCCCTTTCCCCCATCTGTTCTTTCGTTTTCCTCTAATGGACATCAACATTTCTCGGCGTTACAATTAGTTGGGTCTTCCTGAGTTGTGTCAAAGCTGGTGCTTCCATTCCCAAGAGTGTGGCTGACAGATAAATGATGAGACCGACATCCGAGCAGCTCATTTGTTATGTTAACCAGACAGTCTGCTGGCTGCCCATCGCCTCAATGCCTGTAAAATGAGCTCGTTTGTCCCTTTGATGATACATGCTTTTTATCTTGGGGAAAATACAGACTCAGCTCTGTCATTGACAAAAGGTCAAGACCTCTAGAAAGACTTAGTAACTCCTTTGTATCTTCAGTTAGTGCTGCTATATTGTATTCTTTTGTTTAATTTGCATCCAGCTTATTGAATTGTAGTGAGCACCTGAAGTCCCAGTTATTCCCTTTGTGACAGACACACATTTCAAAATCCCAAAGTTACAAATGTATAATCAAAGACAAGCCTTTCCTGCGTACATATGTCCAATTTTACTGCTGGCACTGAGGCGATGTGAAGGTGGGCACACAGGGGTACACACAGGTTTCTCTCTGCAATTTGATCTAATCAGAGTCCGATTCAGATTCAGTCAGGACACCATGTGAGAAGGCAGCTTCGAGAAGCTTGCCAATCAGCAGACTAGCAGTGAGAAGGGACATCCAGCACTTCTGGTGGGGACCTACGGCTCCTACATAATCACTGAAACAGAATAGGAACTTTTGGGATAACAAGGCTCTTTTCTTCAACCTGCAGGGTGGTCTTGACACTTGGAAGGCTTACCTTGGTCAAGTGATTCAGGAAAATAACATTGTTTTATAATGCAGCAGGTATTTATTTCTTTTTGATAAGTGAGACTGAATCCGATGACGCCATCAGATAACATTTCCTGATGTTACATTACGCTCATGCAATATCAGTTGTACAAACCATTTAAAGAATGCTATTATTTACATTTGTGTTTATTTGAAATGTTTGCTCTTTTCCATAATCTCTTAATGAAAGCACACTTGACACACTTAACTTTCACCAAAATTTTTAAAGCACTATTATTCCACTGTAATTTCACAATGGCTTAATTTTTTGGTGTATTTTATTATTGCTACAGGTAATCCTTAACAAGGACATCACCTAAAACTACAAATGTGTAAACAGTAAACTGATCAGTTGATGAATGGAAATGTTGCGCTTCTTTAAATGATACCATGCATGAAAATTTGTCACCTTTTTTATTTGATGTTAAATGGTTAGATCCAGGGACTTGCTTTTCAGAAATATGCAGTCAGAATTAAATGTTTCTAAAAGACATTTTCAAAGACCTGTCAAGTTCAGTGCTGTATTTTGTGGTCAGTTGAAAGCCCACAATCACCGTGACTGTTTGGAAAAGCGCATTGTTTGTATTCCTTTAGATGGGTTAATCTGAGTATTATAACAGGAGTGAGGATTCGTGTTAAAATATCCATTCTATCATTTTGAAATGTACAGATTTTTTTTAAAGGTGAAAATGTGTTTTGCACTCATATAGATATATTTTCTTTTTATATCCATTTCAAATTGAAAACATATTATATAAACGTATCAATAAAACTGAAGGACTGCTCTTTTAAAGCATTTGTAATTCTTTATTAGATCAGTAAACAGAAATCCTTCTTCTGTGTGTGTGTGTATGTGTGTGTATGTGAATGTGTGTGTGTGTGTGTGTGTTATGTGTGGTTATTATCAGCCTGAGTGGGAGAGAAGTCCCTACTCAGCATCTAATAGGCCTTAAACTGCAGTCAGAGGACTGTAATGTAACGAAGGGAGAGGGAGACCTGGAAAAAGTGAATTTTCAGCAGATTTTAGGCAAAACATTCCTTCCACTTCTTCCTCTGTCAGCTCTGTTTAAACATCACAGCCTACATATCCTCAACAGCGAGGCCATTTGAATCTTTAAGCAGTGGAAGAAAAAAGATAAAATGCATCCCCAACGAAGCCATGGTTAATGTTTAAAGAGAAAATAATGGAAATACAATGTCCGGATTACACAAGAGAGAATCAAAATGTTTTATTATGGGGGAATATGACTAAATAATATATTAGATGTGCATGTTTTACATCATTGTGAATACGGAAGCGCCGCTGAATGGGTGGAAATGTATACTAGGTGGTGACAAGCCATCGGCAAGTAAACAAACAAGCAAACAAGATATTGTAATGGATGGTGGGGCATGTCTGATAATGGATGCAAGCCATGCTTATGGATTTTCAGACAAAGGTACTGTGACAGTTTTGCTTGCTTGTATTTTTAGTGATGTTCTGCCTTTCTGAATGTATTTCTGAAAGCAGCCTTTCAGTACTTGCATAGGTAGGTTTGCTCATCTGTAAACATCGCATGAGAAATTTATGCATTTCCTACTGTTGAAAGAAGGGGCATGCTTTACAATGATGGAATGACACTTAGTCTCAGGAAGAGATCAAAGAAAATCCATTTGTATTATGTTTAACTTCTTCCAACTTTCCCTGACCTTTCTTTTTTTTTCTTTTTTTTTCCCCGTGTCCATTCCAGGCCAAGAAAAACCAAACATTAACAAACATGCCCTCAAAGTATCCTGCTGCACTGTCTCTAAAGTGTGTTCAGGAAGGTCAGAGCAGTCCGGCTGCCCCGAGGACAGCACTAAAGTCAATCAAGCCTGTTTTAGTGTGTGGACACCCTGATACTCATACATATCCCACATAACCCCTGGCTATGCAACTGAGTGCAAGCCTGTGGTCTCTGATCACTCACATGGTGTCCTTGGCTTCAGGCTGGCCTAAATATTGCAGTATTTAAATACATTTGGCACTGGGACAGGTGTGGCTCAATTCTGTCAAGGTAGGATGTCCCTCCAAATGGTGAAAATATGGAAAGTTGTGGATGAAATCGGTGTATTACTCACATATGACATAACACACCTGAAGAAAATCATGGTTGGGATAAAGAATCCAAGAGTTGCAGCAAAAAGCAGTGCAGATTTTTTACCTACTCTGGATAAAGTTCCAGCAAGGGCCACTAGGGGGAGTAAGTCCACTAAAAGTACTCACCACAGAGAGTAGTGGATTTGTGATGATTACTGTGGTGAATTCATTTGTGTGTAATTCATCATTGTTTTAAAATCCTTGTGATTTCACTCCCAAAACACAGCCTTTTAATTTGTGAAATATAAGTGGCACTACCCACAGCATGCATAAAGGTATTGTTTTATTACCACCACCTTTCCACCCAGGTTCGTGTCAAAGCCGCCGCAGCCACTCCGTCTTCAAACTGCAAAAAACCGGAGGATGTTAAACGCTGACCGAGGGAGAAAGCAGACGTTAGCGCTGGCTGTGAGTGTTTAGCTCTCACCACTCGGTGCTAAAAATAATCTGCGCTGTCCAAGAACATGGAAAGAAAGGGAGGTGCAGGGAAAACCGAGGCAACTACAAAATGGTGCCATTAGTTTTTATAGTTTGCAAAGGAAACACTAATAAGCCGTAGCTGGTAAACCATACCTGTAATTAGATGAGAGCTGAGGCAGGGCATGCTATTTATTTGTTGGCTATGTAGTGCCAGGTTGTGGCTTAGGTTCCCACACCTTCACTGGGACAACTAAGGTCGCTTTTGGTGAGGCTTATTTTTTCATGCCTCAACCAGGAAGAGATACTTCCCTGCATTTTAGCGGTTTTTACCTGCTCAGGACCCCGGCCAGCTGATTTGTGTCCCATACAGTCATTACTAAGCCACTTATGATTTCTATGCATATGCCTGACATTGTTTCATGTTTACTGCTTCATTTTATTTTAACATTTGTGTGTGTAATTCTAATAGATGGAACAAAAAAAGAAGGGCTTTAATGATGCGTGAATGCAACTTTCTGCTAACAGGATGATGATGAAATGCAAAACATTTTACAGAAGCCAAAATAGACTCTTGCATGACTCAACAGCTGGAGGTCAAGACTTGAAATAATTATGATAAGCAAGTGTCTGAAATCTCACTTTACTGGTCACACAGCCCGCGTCATTTATCTGCTAATATTAGCCTTTAAAATTAGATGGTGACTAAAACTACAGGAACAACTCCAGTTCCCGGCACATCCACAGAGCAACTTAATTATATGAAAATGTTTTCAAGAAATCTCAAACCGTCCAAAAAAAAAAAAAAAAAACCGGGAAGTGAAGAGAATGAGGGAATATGTGTATTTCTTGGCGGGATTGTCTCATCAGCACGTGGTAATGATTAACTAGTGAAGTGAAGGTGAGCCTCGGGTGGACTCCTACTATTTGTTTGATTCCCTTTCTCTTTCCCAGCTATTAACACTACCTTCTACACCCTCGCAAATCCCCATGAGTCCCATTATTCAAATTTTGTGGAGAATACAAACACATTGGGAGTGCTTCATCTGTGGCGTTTATTCAAATCCAGCTAATTGAGAAGCATCCAGTGCGGGGGTTGTGATCCTGAGCCAAACATATTTCTATCAGATGCCCTGGCACCGCGTGGTTTCTGTGTTCCCCTTGTCTGAAAGTTATGCACCCAAACATAACAACACTGTGTTAACAAACACTTTGTAGAAGTATCAGAGGGTTACGCTATTCTGTGAGCCGCTTCACTGTGTATCTCTCCCATCTATTGTTGTTTTACTGGAGCTTCCCTCAGGGTCTGTTCCTCTTTGTCCCTCGCTGTGGTTGAACATTTATTAGCTCAGTGATTGGGGAAGTTCAATGGAGCGTCCGAAGGACGTGTCAGGAGCTTGAACAGAAGCCAGTATCAGCAGCACTTCAAAGCCACAATGTACCTATACCCCCCGAGGAGACGGTAGCTCCGGGGCTTGCTCCATTACGGGCTTCAGTAGTTATGCCGTCATTCAGTTTTTTTGTTTTGTTATTTAATTCAAGTTCCTCCTCAAATGTTTCACTGATCACAATGATAAGACCACACTGAGATCCGGGTGAGAGTTAGTGTCTTACGTGCATGGTTGATTTTCTCTGTGGTGGGTGCATCCCACAAAAATCTTTGTTTCCTTGTTGTTTCAATGTTAAGAGGTTCTGTTGCACTTGTTTGTCTCGGATCAGGTTCTCGCTGACTAAAAGTCACAGGTCTGAGGAACTCCTTTGCAGCCATTGATGTGAATGATATGGTATTACAAGACAGTAACACTTCTTATTGATGACATGGCATTATATTTACTTCTATTCTAAGTTGAATATCAGCTCTGTCGAAGTTTCACTGAGTCTCTCTTTAAAGCGCCTCATCAACTGTGATCAAATTCAGTCATCTTTTGACTGTAAGGAATACTATTATTAGCCTGTATTCAATCAACTTGTGATGTTTTGCCATTTTAGCTTTGCTTTCTGAGCTTTGTCTACATGTTGGACTTTTCTCCAAGCTTTTTTTCTTGCATTTTCTTCATGTCTGAAGTCCATAAATCTTTTTTTATTTTAAACCACCAACTCCAAGAATATGGTACAAATTTAAGGGAGTAATAACTTCAGTGACTGTGTAACAGCGACTCTAAAGGCATAAAGCTTTGTGCACATTATTAATGTGCGCCTTAATGCTAGACATTCAAAGGTAGCAGAGTTTTCTCAAGTAACTTTTTATAAGCACTTTTTGGCTAAATGAGATGTAGCTGTAATCAATTACTGAATTTCATCAACACCAAATTAGTCTGCCTGTTTTTGACTCTATTAATAAAACCACATTTATGGAGGCAAATACTCCCACAAATCACTTTCAGACTAAACTCTATTGTCAAACGAATGCCGACAAATGACATATCTCCCCCCATGTTAGGTTTATGTTAATGGGAGACCCTCACAGGTGGAGGTCTCCTCTTACACAAACACCAGCCAGTGATTGCCTTCACTTAGGACCAGTAAAAGTAATAAATGATGACCGATCAGGTCACATTGTAAATTCTGTCCAGTCAGTCTGATGGATGGCCAGGTCTAGGCGTGGTCTGAGCCAGGTTTGGTCGGTTTAACAAGTGCCGGGTTTCCTCCCAGGAGCTTGTGTCTGTCTGAAAATCATTCCAGTGGGAGGTCACAGTGGAACATTTCCCCCACTTTGGAGAAGAATCACTTTTTTGGGGGATACATTTGATATTTTTCCTGACTCAATCTTCCTCAGCTGGTGCTCCCTACTGCAATGTAAATACGTTTTGCTGAGATGTGGTCTATCTGATTTTTCCCAGATAGCATGGCTAAGCTAAGTCAACAAGAGTATTAGTTGAGTTTCATATTATGCTGAGTTACATTAGAAAATTCAGCAAATCAGCCACTACTCAGTCCAATTTATTTGGGGTTTCAAAGCCAGGTTCAGCCAGAACACACATGTAATTTACCTTCTGTTTGGATGTTTAGTCTCACAGTCACCTCAGTCAGGGTAATCAAAATTGGTTTCAGGTCGATTTATTAGCCTTCAAATTGTAGATTCAAAATGTTAACATGCAGCTCTCTGCCAAACTGCGAAAACAGCAAAGAGGTAAAATGTCTCAAAATATTATTGCAGATTAGTGTGATATGTCCTCAGAGAGTTTGAGTTTGATAAAGCAGTTCACTTACAATCTATGCATTTTATTATTTTGATTCAGTGACATGCTTTTATAAAAGTGGTTTGTCTTTGTTTTGAGAGTTGCAACCTAGAATGGAAGACAAGTAGTGTTTAACTGGGTTAATAATAAGGGATTAGAACATGCACAAGTTGATTTATTTCTTTGGATGAGAAAGTTGCCACCTTTTAACATTGACTACCATGACATAGTTTTCTTTATCTTTTCTTTTGTTGAATCAGTTTATCCTTCATTTGTTTTCAAGATTTTGATTTATTTGATTTATTTATCCAAAAAGATATGGATATTGTGACGGTCAGGAGAACCACAACTTAATTTCTGCTGCAAGGGAGCTGCATGTCTATTCCCAATGACCAGTCTCAGCACCCACACAGAGAATTTTACCTTCTTCCTTTTGCTTGGAGGGTTTCTAATCCCAGAAATGTTCAATAAAGCAATAAAGGAACAGCTTTGTTCCAGCTGTTTTTGTTCAGGTGACCAAGACTTAGCATATTTTTTGACTTTTTTTTTTTTTATTTAAACATTGTAATATATTTTTATTGAGGTGTTCCCTAAATTTACTGTCAGATTTTTATTGCAGTGTTTTTTTTTCTGTTAGTTGTGGTTTAAAATAGTGCAAGACACTTTATTTAATACATTTCCAGGTATAGAAGCTGTTTTGAATAGTTGCCATTCTGCATGTCTGCTTTCTCACTGCAACATAAGTTTACATGCACTTACCAATAATGCAGCTTGGACGTTGAAATCTTGCTTATATATGCAACTAAATCTTTTCACAAACTCAACAGTAAATGTTAAAAACAGACCTCACACATGTGGTCGAGTTTAAAAAAAAAAAAATCTGTAGCGACATAAACAGAAACATATTTTATTCAAATATCTGTGTGTTCTATCTTTATTGACATTTTTTGGCCACTTTGTGAGTGTATGAGGAGTGCATTTAAACATGTCATAATGAATGCGGCGTCCACAGAAAGCTATGCAATACTGAGAATATATAACGTAACACCCATCTGCTATTTGTTGTGGACACCTCTATATCTGTGTGGCCACAATATCAAGAACATATTGGTAAATATCTGCACACGAGTTTGATTTGGCCGTGACACATCCTGTGGGGATTGTGCTGAATCCCTCTTTCCCTGTGACTGTGTGGTAATCTTGGTTTTACATTTAAAATCTCTAACACATTGCAGAGTTCCCTGTGTTTTCATAGAAGTCCATACAGGATGGACTTAACACTTGAGAGAGGCAGAGATTAGTCTGAAATGATACAGCTCAGCCGTGAATATTGCTTTGTGATGTGTGAAATGGGTCGGGACCAAAAAAACACTCTTCGGCGAGCGGGATGGCTTTAATTAGTGGTGCAAAATTAAATCTGTCCAAGTGAAAAAAAAAAAAAAGCAATGCTTAACTCCAGAAGAAAGTGCATTGTTTTACACTTTTCACAACTTTTCATGCAAGTGTGGGAATTAAAACAGGGCATTCAGCACTGTTATTCAACTGTGGTTTTACTCAACACAAAGTAAATCATTTTTGTGGCCACAATTAAAAAAATCCCCCTCCTGCTATAAAACTCCGACAATATTATGTTCAGTTCTCCAGGGTTGAGATATAAATCCATGCTGTCTGCCGCGATTCACTACGCCACATTAAATTCTTTTAGATCAATTAAACTTCCCATCTCACTTTACAAGCCACCAGTCTCAGTGTTGGCTCTTTCGTACCCATTGAGAAGGGGGAATACTCTTACAGGGTATACGACGCAGGGTGCTCTGCAGAATTTATTTAGCCAACACCAAGCTAACTGTAGGGGGTTGAGGAATGCTTGAATTAGTCATATTCAGCATTTTATTCCAAGGAAGTAGGGGAATTTTATGGGATTGACCCTCATTTCTTTTTTCTTTTTCTTTTTTTTTTTTTTTTGTACCTTAGTTGTTGGTACATAGTCGCACAGTGGAGACGTCAACTTATTTGATGCTACTGAAAACTGGAAAAAAAAATATATATTAAAAAACCAAAGAAGGAATTCTGTCTTTAATGACAAAATATGAACAGCATTAATTGTTTCACAGAAAAGTGGAAGCCTGCTGTGTTTGAATCTGGCTTGGTTGCTGTTTACAACTGTGTTTTGTACGATTCCTCTCTTTGTATTTCAATTCGATGGATGATCTGAGAGTGAACAGGTGGGCTCGGGCTTTGTCCCTGATAAGCAGGCTGATTTGCACTTCTGTGCTTTAACCTTTGGATGTAACCTTGTTCTTTAATCGTAGCACATGATCAATCTACAACATATATCAGAGTCACACTCATTTTGTGTACTTCCCACGTGCTTGTTTATAACGCACTTCCTCTGTTATTTGTGTCCTGTAAAGGTCATTCTCACTCTCTGAGTTTTCACCCATAGTTATTATTCACATTCACAGACCATTAAACCTTTAACAAGCTGTATGCTAGGCCTAAATATCAATTATTCTTTAATACCAAAGAGGAAAAGCAGGCTGGCAAGCTATTGTTAACTGAGTGAATTGGACCAGGTGCACACCATGAACACATCAACCTATTGAG
>OMNM01026159.1:1389-11607 GCA_900302745.1 Parablennius parvicornis | reverse complement strand
GACATGGGTTTCAACTGCCGCATACCTCGTGTCAAGCCACTGTTGACCAAGAAACAGCGCGAAAAGCGTCTCACCTGGGCTAAGGAAAAAAAGAGCTGGACTGCTGCTGAGTGGTCCAAAGTCATGTTTTCTGACGAAAGCAAATTTTGCATTTCCTTTGGAAATCGAGGTCCCAGAGTCTGGAGGAAGACAGGAGAGGCACAGGATCCACGTTGCCTGAAGTCTAGTGTAAGTTTCCACCATCAGTGATGGTTTGGGGTGCCATGTCATCTGCTGGTGTCGGTCCACTCTGTTTCCTGAGATCCAGGGTCAACGCAGCCGTCTACCAGCAAGTTTTAGAGCACTTCATGCTTCCTGCTGCTGACCTGCTCTATGGAGATGGAGATTTCAAGTTCCAACAGGACTTGGCGCCTGCACACAGCGCAAAATCTACCCGTGCCTGGTTTACGGACCATGGTATTTCTGTTCTAAATTGGCCCGCCAACTCCCCTGACCTTAGCCCCATAGAAAATCTGTGGGGTATTGTGAAAAGGAAGATGCAGAATGCCAGACCCAAAAACGCAGAAGAGTTGAAGGCCACTATCAGAGCAACCTGGGCTCTCATAACACCTGAGCAGTGCCAGAAACTCATCGACTCCATGCCACGCCGCATTAACGCAGTAATTGAGGCAAAAGGAGCTCCAACCAAGTATTGAGTATTGTACATGCTCATATTTTTCATTTTCATACTTTTCAGTTGGCCAACATTTCTAAAAATCCCTTTTTTGTATTAGCCTTAAGTAATATTCTAATTTTGTGACACACGGAATTTTGGATTTTCATTTGTTGCCACTTCAAATCATCAAAATTAAATGAAATAAACATTTGAATGCATCAGTCTGTGTGCAATGAATAAATATAATGTACAAGTTACACCTTTTGAATGCAATTACTGAAATAAATCAAGTTTTTCAAAATATTCTAATTTACTGGCTTTTACCTGTATATAGAAAGTGATTCTGGAATGATTTACTGCATCATCTAGTGATATAAAGTGATATTACACTGGATGGGTAACAAAATGTAAACCGCAGCAGTATTCTGAGAGACTAAACTTCACCTCTATTTTTCCTATCTACACAATATTTATAGTTTTTTGGGGGAATTTTGAACTTCATTGTATAGGATGATGTAATTTTGGGTATAAATGAAGTTTTCAATAAATTTCCAAGTCTATTTTTTTGTTTCTTGACTTCCTCACTTTTGAGTTTCAAAGGTTTACTTTTAAATTGGTTCCAATCTACAAGTGGAAAACTTGGAAATTTTTTTTACTGATCTTACTTGATCCTCACTCACCCGAGAGCTGCAAGTGGTGGGCGCGCTGGTGCGCGCCTCACCAGTGTGTCCTGGAGACTTGGCCGTACCAGCGCAACAAAGTACAGCTTTATGCATGGCTGTCACTGTGGTATTTATAAGCTTACTCTGAAGTTAGACTGATGTTACGCACCATGTCACAATTGATAATCAATCACTCCGTATCATTTGAAGATGAAAGTATTCCATATGAACATAGTGCTGCTAATTCAGTAGTGACCTCTCACTGAAGAAAGATATCTCTACCACTGCAGCTTGGCTGTTTATGATGTGTCTGATATTTGAAGACATTAAATGAATGAGATGAATCGGTCTTCAATTCTCCACCGCCAGTTTCCCCCATCTCCAAAATGTGCATGCACAAGGTACAAAGTGGGCCTACTGGTAGGCACACCCAACTGCAAAGTTAATTTTTTTTTTTAGATCACAAACTTTGCGTTTGGAGTGGTGTACACATCTTTCAGGACCTGTTTTGTGTGTAAGCAACTTTTATAAATGAGGCCCCTGAACTCTTTCTTCTGCTCTCTTTCTGAGTGTCAGAAACTTGAAAGACGGGAGGAAATAAGGTAATTGTAATCCTTGCAAGTAAGTGACTTTAAGACGTAGAAAACTCAACAGTCAAAATCGATATGACTGCAAAATAATACACAGGCTTGGTTAGAATAACCTATTTTACTCTTTTTTTGCATGGTTGGTTCCATTCACTCTCATAGCGTCAAAGTTTCCAGGCTGGTTAACAAAAACAAACGAAACAAAACAAAACACAAATCTAATCCTCATGGATACTGAGATGTGATCCCAATTCACATAAATCAGATGAAGATTGACAGCACCCAGTAAATTTGTGGATTAGTTCTGTATACCTTTAGTAAAAAAGTAGAACCGATATGTCAGCTTCATTCATGTTTGGGTGCAATTGTCAAAAATTTATTACATTTCTGGCTCGTGTTCTTATGATGAAATGTCATAAAATTGTGGATTAATTTTAAGAAGGGCTTCAACAGATTTGATGCAACAGTGACTTTGATCTTTGAATACTAAAATCCAACTTTCAATAAGAACATGTCTGTGCCATAAAGATGTTACATTAGAAAAGATGGAACAGATGGGACGATTGTGTCAGTGTTCAACTCACTTCTCAGCAGTAACCTGTGCTGTCTCTCACTACAACACTGTACTGGAGCCGCCTCCCCCTCTGCCCGGTGGTAGCTCACTCTCTGGGACGCCACGTCCCACAAGGCCACGGTGGTCTGCCTGTTCCCGGGAGCCACGAACGACAGAAAGGCCGAGAACGCAGAGACTGTGAGCTGAGACGGAACAGCCAATTCAGAGACAGAAAAGGTGGTGGTGGCCCCACCAGGGGGCACTTGGCTGTGAGCTGAGGACGAAGTCAGATAGGACACCACGTTCGGGAGCGAGGACCACCAGGGTCGGCTTGATGCATGAGAGGGCGAGGGGGTACTTTGGGCTCTGCTGTACATGGAGGTCAGACGAGCTTCCCACGAACTAAAGTAAGAAAAATGGAGAGGAAGTGAGGTTTTTTTCTCCTATTTACATGAATATCATTATTGTTGTGAACACCATCATAGTCATTTATATATCACTTCCTATATATACAGTATATATGGGAAGTGATTCTGGAATGATTCACTGCATCATCTCGTGGTAGAAAGTGATATTACACTCTGGATGGGTAACAAAATGTAAACCGCAGCAGTCTTCTGAGAGACTAAACTACTGTACACCTCTCTTTTTCTATTCTGCACAATGTTTACAGTTTTTTGGGGGAGTTTTGAACTTCATTGAACAGGATGATGAACGTATTGGGTATAAATGAAGTACTCAATACATTTCCAACTTATTGTTTCTTGACTTCCTCACTTTTCAGTTTTAAAGGTTTACTTTCAATCTGGTTCCAATCTACCAGTGGAAAACTTGGAATTTTTTTTACTGATCAAGATGTTTTCCTCTAGTGCATTGACACTTTTCAGTTTGATTGTTAATTAAAGGAAAATTTTCGATCTTAAAAAAAAAAATGTTTAAGAACCCCAAAGATATATTTTAGTAGATCTTTTTTGCTTGACTAATGGTATAAGAACAAAGCTTTGGATTTGGTGTCATCTCATTCTAAAGTGATCAAAAGTGTGACAGTTTACAAAATAAAGTCTACAGGGTCTGCTTTAAAGGCTCAAGTTCTTATGAGAGGATCAAATCTTGGTGTCTGTCAATTTACCGGTCAGTACTGAAGGTCACTGTGAACCCAGCCAGACTTCCACTGGAGCTGGACAGGCTGTCCTGGTCTCCTGTTTGGGGGGTCCGGACAGAAGAGCAAGACTGGGGGGCTGAACACAGCAGGTGGGCTGGGAACGTTCTGGAAGAAATGCCATGTGAAGATTGAGATGGTTTCGTTTATCTATCATTAAGCTATCTTTTTTCATTTATCTACCCAAAAAGAGTCCAAGAACATTGATGTATTTAATACTGTATTTGAAGAGAAAAATTGTACCACAGTATTTTACAGCACTGACATACTTTGAAAATTTCAATGATCCAGTATATACCAGTTGTGTCAAACTCATTTAAATCCAGGGGCCTCTTACAGTTGAATTATAGCTTCTGTAAGATTAAATGACAATGGCAGGCAAACAAAATCTTTGGAAAAACCCCATTCCAAAAAAGAACAGGTGCAACAATAGCTGGTTTGCACATGACGTCAAATATTCCATGATCCTCTACGATGCACCTGTCTCCACCATCTTTGATGTATACAACTGCACAACAACGCATCTTCAGTGGCGGATTCCCGTGATTTTCCCCAGATTTATCAAGAATTCAATATTCCAGATAAAGCTAGATATCGCGGTAAGATAGAGTATGGTGGGGTTGACCCCTACAGCAATTTGGTAAAATGTGAGGACGATATAGGCATGTGGTTGAGTGGAAATTAAAAGGACATTGTGAACTAGTACTGACTACAAGTTTTATGACAGGGGGACAGATGAAGGCCTACAAGAGCCTTCGTCATACAACTTTTTTTGTGTCGGGATGGGTGAGGAATATTCTAGTTAAAGAGATTCACAAATAAAGGAAAATAGACCACATCGACTGATCAGGGTCAGTCGATGTGACATGACAATGTCTGTACCTCCAAGTACTGTCTGTGAGTGTAAATCCAGCGACCCGATATTTATTTGGAGCTCAAATTTTATTTATAAAAAATAAACTTACCCTTCACGAAATGCTCTTCACATATTCGTGTGTATTTGTAGCTTGTATGTAATCTGTGCAGATTTGTGTGCCACTGTCTTTGATGTCTGCGAGTTAATTCTTCGATTTTTGGCAGTTCATGCTGTTAAACAGTTCTGTTTGTAGCCTCCTTCCGTCTCATGAGAAGACGGGCTGCACCAGGTAGAACCCAGTCCAGACGCTGCATCTTCTCCTGTGGCTGTGAAGTCTGGTGCCGGAGTGACAGTATTTACACAGAGGTTGCCAGTGTGGGTTGTCGCTGTCGCGAGGGGCTCTCTTCTTTCTCTGGTGGTCGGTGCAGTCCTGTTCGGCTTGCTTGGTGCCGCTGTGCTCAGTGGCCCTCCAGTAGTCCAGAGACTACATTTTTGCGAGCAGAATTATTAGAACACCCGACAACTGCGCACATAAATCCCATTATGCAACTTTCTCAACAGTTACCACCGTGTTGTAAACAAAAGTTGTCATCAAAGATGGTGTAGACGAGCGACTCAGAGAGGATCATGGGAAATTTGTGACTTCAATGCAAACCATCAATAAATAGTTTACATTTAATCAAATACAAAACCTGCAAAAGCTGAACATTTGAAATGCCTTTTTTTACATTTTGTATCCTGGTACAAAATCCAGAATATGCAACAGCAGTGGGTTAATTTAAGTAGCATCGCAATGCCTACCATGGTATATTTACTGAGATCCGAATATTTTGGCTTGTCCTGCAGGTCCGATTGGATAATTTTGTGGGCCAGTGGAGGCTTGCAGGCCACGTTTGTCACAATACTTAATATAATGGAATATTTGATAGAATGATGGTAGTTTATGTACCATAATGCACACAATATGTATTTTTTTGTGGTACCAGGGCATTTTGAACATAACGCATTTATATTTCATAAAAAAAGGTTATTTGATAGTATGGACTGTCATAATCTGAATACAACTATCATGCATACTGTTGTAATCTCACAACACCATAGAAAAGTTAGTTATTTCTAATGAAAGGCAATCCTCATTTGTCATGATATAAGATCACAACATGTGGAATATGACTCAGGAATTTGCCTGAGCACCACACCCAGCAGGGGGTCCTGCAGCCCCAAGCAAAACACCCCCCCTTCTCAAGGGACACCGACTGCCTCTATGCTCTCAGCCAGTCACGGATTGGTTGGGACCCCAGGACATGACACGTAAGCCACGGTTCTACCGCACTTTTTGTGCCGGGATGGGTCGGTGCAGGACGGGACGGGTTTTCACGCGGTCCCACTGAAAAAGCTGTGGATGGTATGGAAAAAACCGCCACCGGCTACAATTTTCTGCCACAACTCCTTTGAGGTACCAAGCACTGAGGGGCAGGTCTTTGAGGAGTGAAAACGCAACCGTCTACTGATTGGTGGCGACTATTGTCACTCTCGACTTGTCCGCAATATTTTAATATTTCCATCAGCCATAAACCCTCCTGCCGTTGCTTACATATGCTGCTTTGCTAACTGGCTTATTGAAACGTCGGCGCACGACACAGCACCGCAGTTTTCCAACGAGGCGCAGACGCTCCTCTCGGGAACAGGAGAGGAAGAGATTCAACAGGAGTTGGACGCTGCTGTTCAGAATCAGAAAGTTTTTGTTGTGTCGCAGAGAACGAGGTTCAAAGCTTTATTTGGGCGGCCACGGAGCTGTGGCTGGTTAAGCCAGCCGGCGCCAGCCGTTTTCGCGTCCGACATACCCCCTCGTCGTTCACAACCCCGCCTACATTTCAACCATACTTTCTGTGGTGGGACTGCGTGACCAAGTTGAGCCTGGGTGAGCTTTGCCGTACTGTGACCTCCCGCCCTCCCCCACTCCGCAAAATACTGCGCAGTGGAACTGAGGCTTCAAAAATGCTCCAACCTTATCAAAAGCCTTTAAAGATATTAATCTCCCTGTTCTTGCTCTGCAATCACCAGTGAGAAAGGAGCTGCATTCTAGCAGATCAGCTGTAGGTAACACCAAGAGGCCAGCAAACGAAGGCCTTTAATCCTCTCTTGACCACAAGGTTCAGAACTTCCTCAGAACCAGAGGCCAGAACTCGGCGTCTGATCTCCTTGTGCAGGGAAGCATCCAACCACTTTCTCCAGGAAAGGAACCTGCGAAACAACGGCTCACAGGACCTTTCCCTCAACAGGAAGTAAAAGCCATCCCAAAAGGGAACAACCAGGATTCTGCAAAGACTACTCCTGAATTACTAGGTTCAGCTTCTTCTGCCCAGCCTGCTCCACACAGCTGACCAGAATTAGCATCGAGGTGCGAGCTGCCACGGACGCCACTAGCTTCTCGGACCTGGACAAGAACCAAACTCCTTCTTTAAAGACAGGAAGGACATGGTAACTATTGGGCATTTACATGAGATGATTAGTTAAACATGATGCTATGCACAGAACAGCTTAACTTTGATGAAGATGTGTTGAGTCTATTCTCGCTCTCCAATTGTTAAGTATATCTTATGAGACTGATATAACTGAATTGGCAATTATTTCCAGTTAAACTGGTGGTGCACCCAAGGTACCTGATACAGATCAGATTACATTTTCATTGAAATAATTGATTATCATCTTTGATAATTAATAATTAAACTAAGCCACGTGACCCTTATGAGGTAGGAATTCCCTACAATAATATGATTATATATTCCTACAATGATATTTTGAGCAGCACCATTCACCATCACATGGACTAGTTTACAATAAAATGGTACTGTAAACAATAAAAAACTGTATACTGTGGTATATTGGACAATATCATGGCCTACACATATCATTCAATTTCTTTTATGAATGTACTACTGTGTAAACTTGTGTTAAATACACCATGGCACAAATAAAACTGTGGTCAAAGTTTTTTTTTTTTCCTTCCTTTTCCTGTAACAAAACCAGAATAACAGTGTTTGTTGCTCAGTCTGGAAAATTGGCATAACATGGAGTGAGCAGAACTGGATTAAGAGATTCTACAGGTGGAAACAATGAAAAATGAGCATTTGATGAGGTCAGGGCTGAAACCTGTCCTGAAGCTGTGGGTTTTCTTGCACAGTCCAAAAACATACATTTGAGGCTATTTGATGACCCTGAATTATTTGGAGTATACAGAGAAAACATTTTCTGGATTGGGTACCTGAAATAGTGGTTGAGGTCTACAGCCACAGCCATGTGGGACTGAGTGACAGCTACAGTTGTACTGAGATCTGCTGCAACCTGCAGGAGGCAGAATGTGGAGGATAGAGGGCAGAAGGAAGACAAAGAAGAGGTCAGCTCGTCTTCTGCCGAGCCCGGACTGAAGTATAATGGGAGGTCCACGCTGGCTAACATTTGACCATCAGTGATATCATGCACAGCTGGAGGAAATACAGTTAAAGAAAATTGGAAAATATGTCATACTCAAATTATCAATCATATAACACATTATTTTCCTATGGCATAACCCACAGTCCATTAGACTGGTTCATGTCATCTCTTTGGCTGGACTCAATTCACTCAACTTAAATCCTTTAAACTCATCCCTTTCTCCATCACCACAGGTGTGCCCAAGGGCTCTGTCCGTAGCTTTGTCACTTCCTGGACTATCATAACTCACTTCTCTTTGGCCTCCGCCTTGAATACCGCCATAAACTTCAACTGGTTCAGAATTCAGCTGTCAGTATCATCACTCAGACTCCCTCCATCCACCACTTCACTCCCGTTCTCCACTGGCTCCTGGTTCAGTTTGGCATTCGATAAAAAATCCTCCCGATAACATTCAGTGCCATTCACAACCTCCCCCCCATCCATATCTGTCCTAACTCCTCCATGTTTCCACTCCCTCCTGTTCACTCAGACCCTCTTCCTCCGCCTCTCCGTCCTCTCCACCTGTCTCATCACCATGGGGAGCAGTTTCAGCCGCTTTGCTCCCCGTCTCTGGAAATCCCAACAGAGAAACATGGATTTATTCCTCCATTTCAAATCACAACTCAAAAAACGTATGTGCAAAACCTTGTATTCTATCCAACACCTATTGTTCTGTCGCTTGTTTGTTTTTACTAGTTTTAATCTGTACTTGTACAGTGTTCTTAAGTGCTGAAGAAGACACCTTCAAATAAATGTTATTATTATTATTACTGACAAGTCCAAACTAATTCCATCCAGCTAGCTAAGATTAGACCAGATTTGGCTAGGAGTGAGGTGTTTTCTATATTTTTCATTTAGCTTAATTGTATGTGTTCTGCTACGAGAAACTTTGGCATATCTCAGTTTTTATCACTTTAGCATATATTTGTGTAGTTTATGTTGATTACCTGAAGAAAATTGAATTAACGTCAGATAAGTCACATGATTCTAAGGTATTTCAAGGGATCTTAGGTAGAATCAATTAGCTGGCAGTTACTTCAATAGTTTACAGAGTTTTTTCTTGGTTTGCAGTGGTTTGTGCAGTTTATTGTTGTCTGTAATGATCTGTAGTAATAAAACCAGAAGTGCAGCCTTTATATTGAGGATACATATGAGTCCAGTGGATCTGAGGATGAAGAGGGTTTCTCTGCAGACACAGTGATGTACAGCAGCTTCGGAGTCAGCCATCTGAATTCTGCATAAAGACACGATCTGTAACTCCTCCTCCTCCTCCTCCTCCTCCTCCTCCTCCTGCTGCTGCTGCTGCTGCTGCTGCCACTGCAGCTGCAGCAGCCAGTCACTGTTGAGCAAAAGGAGGCAGCGTCCAGCAGAAAAACCCAACAAACGCACCGATTGCAGCTCACACACACCTGAAAACACACACAGAATTAAAGTTATTTCTCATTAACCCTAATGTTAAAAGTGAGATTTTTCACTGATGCATGTAAATTGTCAGCTTGTGTATAAATGGAGTCCAAAAAACCCACCAGAACAAACATTTAAATAGACGTGAAAAAGGCAAGAAAAGAAAGTGGTCTGAATGGATACAAAAGAGCTAGAGCAGCTATTTCCAGCTCATTGGAACTCCATAAGTAACGTGAGTCGGGAAAAAATGGGACATTTTAAAGAAGTAATCTCTCAATTTCCCAAATTTACTTCTGAAAATGTAAAAAAAACATGTGGTTATCTGGTTGTAGAAGAATGGTCCATTATAATCCTGATGCATGATCTAATGCACATAAAAAAACACATACGAATCCTGCTGTTTACATTGAGTCATTCAAAGTAAATCACCCTAAAAACACAGGCCACCCAAGTACACCAGGCCCTCTGTGTTTGTCCAGTGATGGACTGCTGATCTGTCAAGATTGCTTAAGACATACAGCAGATGGACAAATGCCCTGATCAACTGGAATTCTCATCCCAGGTTGTCTAGAGACGGCCTTGTCTCAGATCGTATGCGTTTCACTACTCACCAGGATTTGCTTCCCCGAATGTGTGCAGCAGGCGCTCTGCAGGAAGGTCACACATGCACTGCAGAGAAACCGAGACGTCCAGTTCAGCTTTCACCTCCAGCAGCTTCAGATCCCACAGACAGCCCACAGCCAGCAGCCTGAAGCGAGCCGTGTGGCCAGAGGGGGCCATAGAGCCACATGGGGGCGAGGGCTCCTCCCAGCAGAAGCTGAGAGCAGAACAAGCCTGATTAACATCTTTATATAGCTAGGAATATAGT
>OMNM01026154.1:1360-22643 GCA_900302745.1 Parablennius parvicornis | reverse complement strand
CGGCTTTAAAATGACAAGGCTGATGACTCTGGTTCATGAGTTTCATTAAACCTGTGTGTAGACCTGGGTGTGTGTGTGTGTGTGTGTGTGTGTGTGTGTGTGTGTGTGTGTGTGTGTGTGGTCTGCAGCATTTACAATTTGCATGTTTAGGTTCTCCATCTCTGCGGACACTTTGTCATGAAGATATATTGTGCAATAGATGATGTTTTTTTATGGTATTTATTTCATACTGTAAGGATTTTCCAAGGCTTTAGATAGATTGTTGTGTTTGTATCCAAATGTGTGTGTGCGTAAACTAAAATATGCATTCATCCTTTCGTGTGCAGTAAAATCTTTCGCTGCAATTAAAACACTCCAACTGCCATGTTGCTGCAGACACCACATCTTTTTACCCGGTGTGTAAAATCCCTTCTCCTCGTCACTATATGTGACATTATCAACGTAGATCTGTCTCTTCAACATTCAGCCTAAGTCGCAGTGTTAAGTCATGCTCCAGTGCTTTCCATGCTTTCATTTCCACAAACCAGATCAAATTTATTGTCCCTATTGTTCAAGTGTATTAACTGGAAGAGATTGTGATTAAAATGGATTGCATCTCTCTTTGCTCTCCCGCTCATTTTCATTCTCCAAACATGACCCCTTCGTTCTTAGGAAAATGAGATTTGGAAGAGCAAACACGCCCGCGCACACCTCTACTTCCCCTCCTCTCCACCGCTGAACCCACTCACCCCGTGTGTCATTTATCTATAATGACTTTGTGAATAGTGTCACAGAGCAGTTTCCCACCCTCTCCCTCGCCACGCCGCTATCCAGTCACTCACTCACTCAGCCTAACCCAATCAAGTGGCTTTTAATGAACTTCAAACAAGTGTTATCGCCAAGTTCAACGTGCGCCATGCTTCATTCCCCCCAAGCTCCATCCATGCGGGGGCCTCACCTTATCTGCTCCCCGTTCCTTTCACCCTCTTTCCTGCTCTCGCTTTGACACGCTAAAGCTCCTCCTGTCACATATGCTTAATGGTACTTTTTTTTTTTTTTTATTCCTCTTTCAGTTTCTCTGCTCTTTTGTTGTTTCTCTTCTCTCATTTAGTTTTTTTTGTATTATTTTGCCACCGCTCTCTAACCACCTCTCATTTTGTAAAATATTTATGAAAGTTCTCTATTTACTATCTTCACTCACGTTTTGCTTTCATTGTCAATCACATCTTTTTCTCATTTTTCCCAGCTCATCTCCTCTCATGTTTTCCCTCACCAGCTCTCCATCTTTCCTGTCCTCTCCCTCTTTCAGGCGAGTCATAGGTGCTCTATATTTAGCCGGCTACTCGCACCTGAAATTGATTGGTCGTTAATTTTAGACCTTCCAATTGTGAAGTGATTCGTGCCTCTGTGTTGCTCTCCCGCCATCTCTGTCATTCATTCCTCTAACTGGCTGAAATCAGCCTTGTTTTGGGTCCATCTGTGGTATCTCCTCTCCATAAAAAGAAAATCACAACCTTCCCTCAAGGGGCTTTACAATCTGTACGGCATATAATACCCTCTGTCCACCGACTGCAGATTTGGACGAGCATCCCCCAAAACAAAAAAAAGCAACCAAACATGCAAATACTCGTAGCTCATATCATCCCTGTTTAAGTGCCTGACTCATTGTGTCGTTAATGTTCCCCTCCGGTGGATAATGACTGTGGAGTAGCTATTGAGCTTCGCTCATTGAATGTTAGGCAGTCCCGGGACTGCCCAACCAAAAGATACCACCAATCTCAACAGAAAATATCACGATTAAAGAGCACGTGACAGTGAAAGTGCTGAAGTGGGTATGTCATTCAATTAAACAAAGGTTTGCGGAGTGCTGTCAAATGGGTTGTTACCTGTTGAGATAAATGATTAGTGTGTTGATGTGTCTGAGTTTGTTTTACTCTGCGTGTCTATCAAATTTTAAGAATTAAGGAATAGCGCAGCGCTTTAGTAGTGTAAAAATTTTAACCACAACCGAAAACTACTTCCTCAGAGCCTGCGACATGTGCATCATTCACAATTTATAATCTGATTTGACGTAACGTTAGTATGTAGTACGATAAATTCATTGAGCTATTATTAATGGTATTCATTGTGAGCTGTAAAAAACACATAATGATGTTACATGCAGCTGTAAATAAAAAAAAAAAAAAAACCACACAAACATTGCAAGCAGTCATTTCAGGGTTCATTTAAATGTTGATTCACAACTAATTAAAAAAAGTAATTTCTGAGCATGACGTGAACAGGACTAATCTAAATCAGTGCAGGATGAATCATTCATTTTCCTCAAATTGCAACATAAAAAAATACTACCATGAAAGTAGGCTGACCCGTCTTTAATATATAGTAGTTCTGCTGTATTTAAATATGACTATGATGAAGGCAGTGTGCTGAATAGTTTTGATGAGCTACTTTTACTGCTTTTTGCAGGTTCTGCCTTATATCAATTAATCATAAGCCATTTATAATCATTCAGGAAAGACAGATAAATTGAGATTTAGATGTTAAAAATAACTGAAGTATTGGTAGACACCGATAAAGGAAAATGTTGTAATTCAATATGTGTTTTCTTAAACAGCCAAGCACCACAGTGTACTTGCATACCCAGAAAGTGGAAACAGACATTTGGGATATTCTGTGTAACAATAGTCTAATTAAATCTTGCATTAAATCAACTAACTCTTTTTTTTTCTTGTGTCTTTTTAAGGGGTGTCCCCAGCTGTTGCCTGCAGAAAGGATACTGGTGCCAGTCAACATTGTGAAGCCTATCACGCTGCGAGCTAAAAACCTGCCTCAGCCGCAGTCCGGCCAGAGAGGTTACGAGTGCCTGCTGACCATTCAAGGGAACGAGCACCGGGTTCCTGCCCTGCGCTTCAACAGCTCCTCAGTGCAGTGTCAAAACACCTCGGTGAGGACTTGAGTTATGTGTGTACCTATGCGTGTGTGTGTGGGAGTTTTAATGACTCATCTTCTGTGATGTATCATTATTGACCACTACTCACCTCCACACCAACACAATCTCTATAAACACTCCCCATTTCTGTAAAGTTCCACTATAAACATGCCTGTAAGATTTCTCTCTTTCTTTTTTTCGATCTTTTCTACACACAAGCAGCCACACAAACTGATTTCAGCTGCAGGATTTTCCTTTTTTTCTTTTTTTTTTTTTTTTGGTCCTCTTGCAAGATAGTGGTAAGATGAGATAAGAGCTTAACTTTGTCTCTCAGACATAGCCATCCCTGCAACGATGCTCCATTCACTGACGAGAGAAAGCATCGACAGCAATGAAAGACGAGCATGAAAAAGGCTTTGTGCTGGTCTTGATGCTAATCGTCTGTTGATACAATAACATCCCATCTTCCTGTCTATCTTCATCAGTTTGTGTGTTTGCATGTGTGTGTGTCTGTGTCTGTGTCTGTGTGTGAGTTGTCTGGGGGGATTTGCGTGTATAATCATAGTACGTTCCAAATATTGTACTTTGATTGAGCAGTGAAGGAGAGAAACTGTAATTTAGCGGAAAATTATGATTCTCGCACCAGCCTTCGATGCTGCTCGTGCTACAGAACCAAATGAGAAATAATCTCATCTTTTAATGTTCTCTGGTGTGTGCAGAGAACTCTGTAAAGTCAGTGGGTGCTTCTGGCTTTCCACTATGTGCACATCCACCTGTTGATGAAGCTTTTTTTTTTTTTTTTTTTTTTTTTGCATTTCGGAGAAGTGTTTTGATACCAGAGGCTTTTTGGACTTGGAAATAATAGACAGTTTAAAGATTTTCTCTCTCTCTCTCTCTTTCTCTTATTCTCTTTCTTGTCTCTCTTCGACTCGGCGGTTGCCATGGTGATAGTATTCCTACGATGGGATGGAGATGAGCAGTCTTCCCGTGGAGCTGACCGTCATCTGGAACGGAGATTTCAGCATCGACAACCCCGCCCATAACAAAGGTGAGCATGCATAGAAGCACGACAATGTTTATATTCATACACACACGCGCGCGCGCGCACACTCGTCATGAATCCACATCAGCCCCTGTCGCAGTTCTCATAGTGTTGTGAGAAAAGGCACTTGGATGCTTAGTCAACACAGCCTCCGACAAACTGTCACCTAAACACACGCATAGACACACACACCGGGAAGCTGCTGCCTCCCCATTGATGCCCTTGGAGCCCGTCTCCATGGTAACAGGCGGGTGGTGTGCCGAGGTGCAGCATCCATCCCCCTGATGTTGCCATGTAGAGTGGGTAACTTTAACACATTCTCTTTTTGCACACTCCTCATGAGGGTCTGTCAGTCCTCTTCCTTTCTCTTTTACTTTGCATTTTACTGAACTGCACAACACTGCCGACCTTCTGTCTCTTTAAATCTCTCTAAATTATATTTTCCTATTTTTTTTTAGATATTAATTTGTTTTTGCTCTTTCTTAAGCACACTCTCTCTCAACACCTCGCTGGGAGGTTGGAATTTTATCTGTCTCAGTCACCACTGTTTTTCTGTTATTTCATTTTTAATGTTCCTTTCTGGTACAATGAACTCAGAGGAGCATTATTGGCAGGACATATAGCTGCAGCTGAACAAATAATATCAGAAAAAAAACAATTTAATGTGTGGTATGCCAATCAGCTAAATCATTTTAACAACTAACATGAAATGCATAATACTATTAGTGTTATTTATTCATCAGCAAGTTAACATTTTGTCTTTGAAGTTGGTATGCTGGAAGCATATAAATGAAAAAGTCTGAGAATATGAGTTCATTTAGTAATGCTATAAGACTGGGTCTCCAACACTGCTGCTCTTGTGGGATCTTCCTGTTCAAAGCAGTGAACCAGCATCAGAGTCAAAAACAGACTCACTGATGGTCTGATCTAAAGGATGAGCTCCTGTAAGTCAAGTAGCAGCAGAAGTTCATTCTGATTTAACAGTTTCAGAATACAACGTTGCAGGTTATTGTGTCTGGTTTCATATTCTCAGACCTGTCAGGGTTCCCATGCTGTTTCGTGCCTACTGTACATACCCAGTTGGCAGAATTAGACCATTGAGCAATAGAAGTTGGCCTTGTTTACATTGTACAGGTTGGATGTCTGTATGCTCGTGTTTTGCTGACTTCCACAATGCATAGTGGCAAGAAAGCTGGGGCAATGTGATGCTTTGGGAAATATTTAACATCAGAATTTCAACTTTAATTCAGTATGGAAGTTACTGTGTAGTGTTTCAGACTGTGCTCCCGTTCACCACTCATACTAATAGCATCTTTCCTCAAGGTTATTAACCAGGCAACAGAGAGAAAATGATTCAGGAATGCTTTGAGGAACACAGAAAGCAGCATAAAGTTTAGAATTTTTGTTCAAATTAACCACATTTCAATCCAAACATGCATCTGTGGGATGTGCTAAACAGACATGGCCACTCCATAGAATCAAGTCAACATTATTCGGGTCTCGACATTTGGTACATGATAAGGTATATTTCTGTCTTCCTTTTTTTTATTCTTTTCGATTCTTCATGTAGTCATTGTATATGTGAACTGGCAGCCCACTCCTGAATTTTTAATCAGGCAGGATTCAGCTGCTGAGCTCTATACAGTTTGGCCACTGGCCATCCGCCACTGTAAGTGATTCACGCTGGGACAGGAAAACAGCGGCATGCTGGGGGTTGTAGTTCTCTGACAGGAAAAACAGCTCATTTCGACCAAAGGCGATAGAGTCAGCCATGAGAAGTGTATTGTTAAAATGTGGATTATATGCCAGAATGACACTGTGCTGTAAGGCAAAAAGTTTGTGAAGGGTCTTGTGGGTGCAGTTGTGTGTGTGTACGCGCATCCGAGTCAAGTGCAGTCGACAAAACATACCCCTGAGCTTGAGTGTCGAATCAAAGAAGCAACAAAAGTAAGAAAGAGAGAGAGTGAGGGCGGTGGGGGGATCCTTGAACTCAAGTCTCCTCTGCCCTCCTGCTCTCTTTGTTTGGCTGAGGAGGAAGTGGCTGCGAGGGCTTTATTAATTTATTTATTTATTTATTTTTTGATGGGCAGATCACACATATCTAATGGCAATTAAAAAAAGAAAAATGGCTGGTCTGTTGCCATGGAGATGATATGTTAAAAGTGTGGAGGGCACCAGCGTTGGAAACTTGTCGAGATGAGATGGCGAGGCAGCAGGAGTCTTCGAAGACGGTGATAGATGCGGCGATAATGAGAAAAAGACACGTCTTTCGCCATCTTCACTTTGTTTGCGTGCCGAACAGCTTTTCATAGAAACTGACATATTTTTCCTAAATAATTTTAACTTCTTCACTTTTGTCTTCAATCTCAAAAATGTACTTGCATTTGCACATTTTAAAAACCACTTTTCCTCACTTTTCCTTTCCTTCCCGTGCTATATATTTCTTGGATAAGCTGAACTTGTGTTCCATTCCTCTCTCCTGCACAGTGCATCTTTATAAATGCGATGCTCAGCGTGGGAGCTGTGGATTGTGCCTGAAAGCAGACCCACTGTTTGGCTGTGTGTGGTGTAAAGGAGAAAATCGCTGCACGCTCAAACAGCACTGCCCTCACCCGAACCAGTGGCTGGAGCACAACGGCATCAACAGCAAGTGCATGCACCCGAGGATCACCCAGGTAAGAAGTCAATCCACAGTGATCCATCGAGAGGAGCCAGCATTGTTTCTCTCTTTCAAAGCACATACATCCACATATTTATCCATCTATCCTACATACCTGCTTCATCCAAGGTAGGGTGGCGGGAAGCTAAAGCCTATCACAGCTGGCATTTGATGCAAAGGGCAAAGCACATCTTAGACGAGCCCATCACAGGGAAAACATAGCAAGACGGACAATTGCTCAAACTCACATCTTTTTGGGATATTAGAGTCACAATTATCATCTCCCCTAACAATCATGTGTTTGAAAAAAGCCCACACAGGCAGAGGGCCAACATGCGAACAAAAAGTTTGTAGGTTCAAAGCAACGCTGCTTACTACAAACACGACTTAACTGCAGCGCGATCATTTCAGTTCAGTCTAAAGTTGACTTAACCTCTTCATTTTGACAGCATCTGTAAAAAAAGACTGCATCACACATTTCTACATTGCAGAAACACATCCCGTACAAACTTTAATTGAAACTATATGACATGTTGCAATCACAGGTACAGCAGCAAATTTTCCGTTATAATTCCAACACTAACTCTCAGGGTAAACTCTAATGTCCTTGCTTACTATCAAACAATCTCACAGATGTTCCTGCAAATCCAACATTTAACGTAATGGGCTCCATAAAACACCCAACACCTTGTGGGGTCAACAGACCTGACCTGTGAGAGATGGAGGAAATGGGGTCAGGAAGATGAAGGCTACTAGGGCACAAAGAAAAGATGGATGGACAACCATCCACATGAAGGGAGAACACGATGGATCGGGGCTTACATGAAAGAGAGGTGTTGACAGATGAGTGGATGGAACCAGAATAGAGTCACATGAGGCTGAAGAGGTGGAGGAAGACCTCACTTTACCCCTCGGTGCTGCTGCTTCAGTGGCGGATATGAAAGTCCACTCTGCATCCTTTTCCTGGGGATGAGAGTCTGAAGCCAAGTGGTGACAGACTCGGGATGAAAGGATGAAGCCAAGCATGGTTTAAGAAAAAAAGGAAAGGGACTTCAAGCGGGATCCCCTGTTGTTCTTGAGATTGATGAGTATGGACAGAGAGTGGGACGACAGATACTAAAACAAAATCCCTCCTCTACTCTTCACTTCCTACCTCATCCTGCAGAGACCAGAGTACGCAGAAACTGTCTAACCATGTGATGATTCACCGAAAGCAGTTGCATGTTAACCTGATAGACAGCAGAATTATTTTGTAAAGAAAAGTTTAAAACTTCCAAAAACTAGGAACTCGGTGTCTCCCTGTCCTTGATAACCCAAATTATTGTGACTATTTTCAGCCCGGCGAGGTGACGGGAGGGCAGCGATATTTTGTTCCTCCTGCTGCTTATTGAAGGACTCGAATCAGCCAGTCGCACTCAATCACTCCCCCCTCTAGTGTTTGTCTTCACCCGGAGCCGTAGATTTATGCCGGGAGACGGGCCTGTATTTCTCCGTACATCCCCGGGGCTGCAGCGGGGGACATATTGCAGCCTTCTCACGTCCCCCATAAAAACTGTCAGTGGGTGAGGAGTGAGGACTTTCCCCAAGACAACCCAGGCCCTAATGCATTCTAATATGCTTCATTATAATGACATCTCCCATCAACAGTATGAGAGGGAAAGACTCGCACAGAAAGATGAAAAGAGAATGGCGAGAGAGAGGAGAAGTGATTAAGTGTTTTCCTCTACCCAACCGTCGATTATCTTGTCAAAGTCACAAATCTAATCAACGCCTCATTGCGCTTCACCATCTCTTCTCCTCTCTTTCTCTCTCTCTCTCTCTCTTGCACTCTTTTGCTTCTTCCCGCTCTTTCACAATTCCCTCTTTAAGTCCCTCTCCATTCCCTGCTTTTGCTTATAAAGACAGCCACTAGCATTGTGGGCAATCTTTTTAATTGCATGTATTGTAGCCCAGTTCCCCGATGGCGTCTTTTTTTTTTTTTTTTTTCATTAAGATATCAACAGGGAGCCTTATTAATCAGAGACACTGAACCGTACAATAATGATATCTCCCACGTGACGGTTTGTGTGTGTGACCTGGTGTGAGCTCACCTTTTGTCATTTGAGCGACTGCACTCGTTCAAGCCGAGTCACTTCCTGTTTGTTTTCCCAGTGTCCTTTGATAAACAGTACTCAGATTCCAACCTTTTTGATGCAGTTGTGGCGGCAACATGCAGGATACGGGATAATAACGTAGAACAGCTTTCAGCTATAACAAAAAAGCACACACACACACTCACGTATCACTCCACCTGTGAAAACCACAGGGGGTCACGCTGCTAGCTACAGATCGAGCTGGAAAAACAGAGGGAGCTACCATTAAATCTGGGCTCCTCTCTATAGCGTGCAGCCTTGAGGGTTTCGAATTTGGCAGAGACGGATCGGGAAAAAGACTATTCCATGTGCATTTGTCGCATCTATCCATCTCTCTGGTGACGTACACATGCACTGGCCAGAACACTTGTGTGGACAAAGTGTTGATGGATGCTGGAAGCTCCTCATCAACAATAAGAGATGTTACCGATAAATCAAAGGACACTGTGATTACTGCAAAGATGTCACCCAATGCCGGGTTTTAAGTTAATCTCATATATTGGATTGCTGAGACTTTCAGTGGAGACACGATTGAGAAACGACAGACTCTTGACCCGGAATCTCAACCCCTCAGTTGTCACTGAAGATGTTATTTTGTGGATTATTGTCTCCCCCTCCCATATTTCAGTTACGTAATGTCTGAAGACAGTCACATGGTGCTAATCCCTGAGGACTTTGAAACTACAGAGACCTAACAGATGGCTATCATTCTTTTTTTTTACCTCACTGAGGGTTTGTGCAGTGCTTCTGAATCAGGTCAATGTCGATGCAGCACTTTCACAAGCCAATACTCTACCTTGTGTCACTCCATTAACATTTAGGAAGTCGCTGTGTTGGCTAAATGCATATTAATTACTATTTAGCCACTACTACTTAACCATAATTCTTCCAACACTTTCCATTTTATACTCTACTTATTTGTAACATAACACCTAGCTGGAGTTCCTCTTACGCTTTAAAATGATTGACATCTTATATTTTTGCAAATTGAAAACAAACTTACCATTTAAAATAATCTCCCTGAACACTACTAACAGAGATGTGGGTCCAGTCTACACACTTGCTTCATGCTGTTAATAGACAGCTGACAGAATATGAATTATGACAGACACAATATGTCATTTATTAAAACATACACGCACAGAGATTTACCAGTACAGCCATCAAGTATAAAGTCTGACGTCTGTTTCTGTTTCTGTTCTACATAACAGATCACCCCTCTGCGCGGTCCCAGGGAAGGCGGCACTCTAGTGACGATCCGCGGTGAGAATTTGGGTCTAGAGTTCAGGGAGATCCAGGGCAATGTCAAGGTGGCCGAGGTTGACTGCACCCCCATACGTGAGGGCTACATCCCCGCCGAACAGTAAGTGACACTTTTACATGCAAGAGCGATTTTAAGACACTTATTGCACTGAGTAATAAATAACATATTCCCTCCTGTAGGAGTCCTCCAGAGCAGTTTGAAGCAGCAGTCAGTTGATGGCAGCTATTAATATCCCATATAGTGGCAATAAGAGGTAGTAATGATCTTTGCTGCACAGTAATTTGCCATTTCGTCGAACAAATTGTACATTGTGTCGACAAATACACTTGAACCATATGGAGGAGTCATGGGGTTTGAGTCAGGGGAGCTCGTTTGTGAATCCAGAATGTTTCTGCTCTTGTTTTAATCACATTGTCAGAACTTAGACCAGCTGAACAGTGTTCATATCCCACAGGGAACAAGAAAGGTTTTACACCAAGATATAGCACCGTGGTGTGCATCGCCTTTATGACGTTGTCACAACAACTGATCACTGGGATCTCTGGGAATGTGTCAAAGCTGGAGGTGAAGAAGGCCCTTTTGTCTTTTATATTATTTCATTCAGATTCAGGGTGGCTTTACTCAATCACAGCTGATTCTCAGTCCATAACAGGGCAAAGAAAGAGAGACAAACCACCACACTCTCACATTAACACCAACAGGCAATTTAAAGTGGCAGGGAAACTAGTGTACCTGGAAAAAAAAAAAGAAAACACACACACAAAGTTTTCATCTGGGCTTAAACAAGGAGTTTCCTCGCTGTGAGACCACAGCGCTAACCACTGCACCACCATGGGATACTGTTACTATTACATCCAGATAAAATTTAATTTGCTTAATCTTTGAAAAAAATTAAAAGACACGGCCTCAATTGTTTTGTCAGTGTACTGCAGTGGGCAAGAGAGTCACGCTTTTATAATTTGCAGCAACACACACACACACACACACACACGCAAGAAGCCGCTGCTCACTCCAGCGCACACAAGTCTTAATAATCATTTTAGAAAGTTCAGAAGGTTACATCTGGTTGACATTTGAGTTTAATCCCGCGCTTTAGCGCCTTACAGGTGCCGCCTGTCAAATTATTTGAAACTAGTTTAAAGTTGTCTTATCAACAAACCCAGTGCTTCTTCTGCTGAGAAAGAAAGTTGTGCGCCAGCACTTTCTAAGCAAACGCTGACCCAGCACGGGCGGCAGCAGCATTTGAGGTCATATGTAAAAGGATAGACGCTTTTTCTTCCCTTTTTCTCCCACAAGTTGGCAGTGCTCCGGCGGCCAGGCAGCGGCCAAACAATGCATTATTTCATCATTGAGGTTTTTTCACACCGATGCGCAAACTGGTTTCCTTGAAGTTAGTTACTGGGCATTTGTGTCTCCTTTTATTTATTTTTTATTGTCTTGCATATTCTACAATTAATCCAATGTGTGTTTCCAGGATTGTGTGCGAGATGGGTAAAGCCGAGATGAGCCAGTATACCGGGAATGTGCAGGTCTGCGTTGGAGTGGGAGGACAGTGCAGACCCGAATTTATGGCAAAATCTTCCAAGTACTACTACTTTGTGGTGAGTGTATGGTTTTTAAATAGTGAGTGACGTTTTGATTGTTGAAAGCCCTTTGGTTGTCCCTGACCGAGGTCAACGAGAAATTGAATGTTGATTTTTAATCATCTCTTTTATCAAAGGTATACTCATGTTTACCAGAGCAGCAACACAAGCTCTTAAACACCATATAACAAACTGCTTTATATTAACAGACATTTGTATATTTATTAGAAGTGCAATCAACCTATGAAATTAATAGCCCACCCCTGCATCAGAAGGTTTTAAAAGTCTCTAGATTATAAAATTATTGCCTTTTATGAGCAGAGAAGCAGTCATGCTGCATATGTCACCCTCTGCATGTTAGCACCTTGCTGGCAGTTGGTCTGTGTTCTCACCTACTGCGTTAATACTGTATGTACATGTTGTTTTTTGGCTGAGTTCCCACATGGTGCGGTTCTCACCACGAGCCTCCTCTCAGCGTTTCCCTCATGTGCTTATCAGCAGTGAGACATGACTGTCAGTCACTAATGAGCAGCAGATTTAAAAACAACAAATCTTTAATGCCTATAAGAATATTTCTGACACTGAGACGTAAAAAATAAACTTTTAGTTTAATTGCACCTGGTTAATAACGCAAATGCATTTGTGTTTCCAAATGAATTTGTCTTTATGGACCTGTTTTACGCTGTGCTGTCGGTTTTACTGGCATCCATTAATGGGTGCTGGCCGAGGTTTATTTCTCAGTAGGGTTCCCTGTACAGGATTATATGATGTTAGGTCTAGATGTCACACCACGCAGCAGGCCAGAGATGAGATTATAAGAAGGCCAAATGAACTGGAAAAGGATTTACTTTTATGCCAAGCTTCCATTGGACCACATCAGCAGCTGCCGTGTCGCTTTCAATTTGAAAAGAATCCCACCTCAGTATATTGTATGTTAAGTGGGATCAGCCAGAGCAGGTTAAAGCATATAATAATACTCTGAGGTTTTAATATTTAGCTGAATACACTTTTCTTCTTCTTCTTTCATGGAGCATATAGTTCATATAAACAAACGGACCCTCTAGTAATGGGGAGATGAGTTGACTCACTTGTGTGTCGACCTCTTGTTCAAGAAAATCTTTATCTTTTGGCTGAGATATAAATGATATTTAGATTTAAATAGGAGTTATTGGTGACTATAGTGCTACATTTAAAGCCGAACAACCTCACAGCTCACTGATAATACTCATTTGTTTTATTTAGGTCACCTTCTTGTCTATTGGGAATTCATCATCTACAAACATTAATATTTTATTTTCACCCAGAGCATCATAATCCTGTCTTTAATTCACCTCGACTTCATCTCCTGATTGACTTTTCACCTCCCCACCTTTCCCCGCAGATCCCTCGGATTACCACCATCAAGCCCAACCGAGGGCCGGTCTCTGGGGGAACCATCGTCAACATCACCGGCAGCCACTTCGATGCTGGAAGCAACGTGTCAGTCATGTTTAAGGACCAGCCGTGCACATATCTCAGGTTAGTGGGAACAAGCCAGGGCTGACCCTGCCAGTCACAGTCAATTAAAAGCTCAGTCAAAACCTGCGTTTGTCAGGCTATGTGAAGCACACGTCTCTTTTATATCTTTTCCTGAAACGCTGATTACATATCCTGGGAATAAAGAAATTAGGCTGACTGGGGAAGGTTGGGGTGGTATTTCTTCTTTTCTTATTTTGTTCTGTGAAGCAAAGAGATGCCAAAGACAAATTCCCCCCGAGGGACTATAAAGTTTACTCTATCTCTATTTTTCCATATCTTTTTTCTTTATTTCTAATTGTATCTCTATTTCTTGCTCGATCTCTTTAGATCAGACACAGTCATTAAAACACGGTCAATTCTGTAGTGGAGAAATTGCTCTTGAGTGAAACTTGTTTGTAACTCAAAAAGGCACAAAAGGCAAGAATTAAAGGTGTGTGTATGTTGTTGTGTGTTGCTCCAGGAGGGGTGGCCAGTGGCTCACCTGCCGCACTCATGCCTCTCTGCACGGCTACGGAAACGTCTCCGTGTCTGTGAGCATCGACAGGGCTCACCTCCAGAAAGACCTGCAGTTCGAATATGTGGAAGATCCCACCATCACCAAGATAGAGCCCGAGTGGAGCATCTACAGGTACGTTACGTTGGCTACAGATGCGCAATATGCTCACATGATGAACTTGTCTAACTCTTGAATCCCAGAAAGCTGTAAATTGTGGTTGATTTCCTGATTTTCAAATAAATATGATATGATTGTTTGCAGCAAATGCTCAATAGATTTCTAAACAGGTAGTTAGAGGTTTTATCTTTGCAACTAACTTTCTTATAGTCCTTGGTTTTATTTTTGTCTGCATTACATCACCGTCAATGAAATTTATATTATTTTCACTGTCAGCAACAAAATATGATCTACATATTCCTGTAAACCCATTATTAGTGATTTACGTGTCCTTCTCTTTCCGTCTCAGTGGCTACACTCCAGTGACAGTGACAGGAACTAACCTGGACATCATTCAGACTCCACTCATCAGAGCCAAATACAACAGTCATGAGACTCTCAATGTAAGTTCTGCCCACCTTTATACATCTAAAAATACTGGTATTGTATAAATATATGCATCTATTTTCTCGTTGTAATGTTAGTGGCATAATACTTTCTGTATCTCTATTAAATTAATCTCTTTTTTGTTCTCTTGGCTCGGATTCAGAATTAAAATAACTGACCAACTTCAATTGATATAATGAAACTATTTTCCGACCTGCCCGAGTACCGAAAGTCCCTTTGGCAACTAGTCAGCTGTAGTTAATGCCTGCCCAGAGAGCCAAGTTTAGGTAAATGGACCGAGGAGGAAACTCACAGCGCTGAAACGATCCAGACTCAAATCAAGAGGCATTTCAACTGATGACAAAAACCTAACAATTAACCTCCACATGTGGTAAAAGCTCCAAAAAAAAAAAAACCTGTAGTGTTGGTAGAGAAGTGAAATCAGCGGTTATTTTGCTCATGGGAGGACAGATAAAGCTCCGTGTGTGATATTTTTGAAAAAAGAGGGACTAACAAAAGGTGGTAAATCTATCTTTTTTGACCATGACCTTGCAGTGTCACAGTCTCAGCATGGCACAGATCAGAGCGGAATTTAAAAGAAAAAGACAAAAATCTGTCCACTAACAGGTGTTTTTTTTGTTTCTTTACCAGTCACACTACTGCCGTTACCTTCCGTCACCCATTTGCGATGCATGTCAGTGACGTCCTAAAAACCTTGTGGGACTTGTCAAGTCTGATGTTCAAGGAGCCAATTAGGGTGACAGCCAATGGTTTGAATGACTGCATGGCAGAGGTTACTGCGGAGAAATGTGAAGTGTCTGCGAACGAGAGGGAAATATCTGCGAAGGAGTCCGACACTGGGTGGCTGATTTATCAATGTCTTGACAAGCAGAGAGGAATGGAGATGTTAGGGTGGATATTGAGGGGTGTGTGGCACGGCAAATGACAGATCGATCTGTCATTGTGCATAAAAAAAAACAAACAAAAAAACTGGCTTTGAAATGTGAATAAAAACTCATAAAGATTTAAATAGCATCACATGTCAAACCATAAAAAAAAACTCTCGGAGTGAGACACTGTAATTGAGCAAGAAAGTGGTATGGAGAAAGATGAGTGAGAGAAGAAGAATCTGTCAAAGAGAGAAGAAAAGATCACAGGCAGGGAATAACAGGATAGGATGAAGGAGTGATGAGAGACTGGGGGGTCTTTGTGGAGGGTAATGAAGGAAGAGTAAGACCTAGTTATCACTCCTGAATCATCACACATCAAAGCCTGATTGTGGTGAGACGGCACACGCTCCCTAACTGCACCTCATTTGGTTGCTCCCTTTGAGGAAAAATACTCCAACAAGTTCCCCTTTGCACTTTTTGAAATGATGGTACCTCCAGTCTGAGTTGTGTCCCGGTGGGCTTCGCAGATGCACACGCATGACATCAAAAGACAGACGCTAATGACTGTTGACTGTTACTGTCACAATTTGCCGGAAGGTGAAAAGGGAAGAGTGAGACCCTGTATGAACAGCAACAATTGATTAAATATTGAATATTAGGATAGTTTCATTCGTAAATTCATCAACATGTGTCTTGCAGCTGTGCCAGGTGCTCAGCCCGACGTCCATGCTGTGCCAGGCTCCCGAGCTGCCCATCAGTTTGGCCCGGCAACAAGAAGTCCCCGAAAGACCCGACGAGTTCGGCTTCAAACTGGACGACGTGCAGGCTCTGATGGCGCTCAACAACACCAACTTCATCTATTACCCCAATCCCGAGTTTGAGCCCCTCACTGCGTCCGCGGTACTGGAGCTGAAACCTGGATCGCCCATCATCCTAAAGGTGGGAGGATCCATATCACTCACCCACACTACGAATTATCTGAGGTGCATTTTCAGTGAATATTTTGTTAATTTATATTCTTAAACTAGTCTGCTGCTATAGTTAGTTATTAAAGATATATTAATTCCCGTAAGGTAAGCCTATGGTCTTCAGTCATTCATAATTTGGATTATTCTCAAAGAGGCAACGTGTTATGGCAAAAGAAATGTAAAATTTTATATACATTTCGACAAGATACATTACTTCACATATGCAAAATTGGAAACTATTACAGCAGTAGAAGATTTCTAATAACATAAAACAGTCAGGGAAATCTTCAAACGTCTCTAATATGAAGTTTTTGAGTTATGACCTGGAGAATTTTGTTGTCTTACATATATGAGTTTTGATTCCATCTAATCAGTTGTTCGATGCATCGAGATTATATTTCTAAGATTGGGAATCAAATATATTATAAATCATTTAAATACTGTAAAGTCTACTTACAATGAAATATGCCAATCTAAGAACACAGGCTTGGTAAAGCTTTGAATGCATTATTTAACCTCTTCTTTCAACACTGATTTGCATAAATTGTCTTGCAGGGACGCAACTTCCTCCCACCGACCAATAGTGGAAATGGAAAGCTGAACTACACCGTCCTGATCGGCGAGAAGCCCTGCATGTTAACGGTGTCGGAGACGCAGCTTCTCTGCGAGTCGCCGAACCTAACTGGTCGACACAAAGTCCTGGTGAGTGGCAGACAGACAGACACGTGATAGATAGGCAGGCCGTGGTGGAGAAGGCAGGCAGGCCGGCCAGCGGATCGATTGGCAGTTTGACAAACAGACATTCCTCGTCTTGCTTTCTATCCATCCCAGTTGTCGGCTCACATACAGTCTCCAGTTCTAATCCAATCAGCCATGCGGTTCCTGTTAGTGCCCACAAGCAGACAAAAAGCAAAACAAACAGGCCTTCAATAAGAAGGATGTGTGTCCCAGTAAACTCAATAAAGATTCCATTTGTGGCTCGTTTTTTTTTGTTTTTTTTTAAAGAGGGACCAATTTGAACAAAGCGTTCACCACCTGAATCCAGAGTCCCAGAAAGACACATTACTGTAAAACAATTAGTGGATGCACGAATAAACAGAAGTGTGGGCACAATACAAATCAATATGTCTGCCTCTATGACTTTGGAAATTAATTTTTTTTTTTTTTTTGAGACAAAAATGTTTTACAGATTCAAATTTGATGCACAGAGGGAAAATTATGTTGCATTTTGTAAAATGTTTTGCCCTTGGCAAACACTATACTTCACTATACTTCACTTATTTCTGTCTCTAAGTGGGTCAAATATTGAACCTTTTCCAGGAGTTATTGTTGAAGTGATATTTAAGTGAAGCTCCAGCTCTGGTCTACCACTACCACTACCACTTCGCTCCTAGTTTTTTATTAAACATATTCTCATATGGCTCGCGCCTATATAAAAAAAAAGTAAGTTGTGCATCCTGCACAGCTCATGTTGGAATTAAAACCTGCTTCTTCTTTATCTATCCTTGTCACCAGGCGCGTGTTGGTGGTATCGAGTTCTCCCCAGGTGTGGTTCACATCACATCCGACAGCCAGCTCAGCAGCTCTGCGATCTTCGGCATCGCTGGAGCCGGCGCGATGCTCATCCTCGTCATCGTGGCTGTGCTCATCGCCTACAAGCGCAAGTCTCGGGAAAGCGACCTGACCCTGAAGAGACTGCAGATGCAAATGGACAACCTTGAGTCTCGCGTGGCTCTGGAATGCAAAGAGGGTGAGGCGTTGATGCTGATGGAGGAGGTGGCACATTTATTATTATATAAGACAGCCGGTGAATATTGTTAGATGAAGGTATTTTTGAGTTTTTAACAAATTGCATGTGGTTCTTTGTTTAACTTGATATAAATTGTGTTTATTCACACCAATGCTTCACAATATTACAAGCTACAAACACAATCCATGTGTTATATGGTACTTGCTTCATTGTTTTATTAATAATAGTTTCCTCCTTCATTTAAGATATAGCTTTGATTTGAACCTAAAAGTACTCGTTTTTAATCCCATTTTTTAATAACTGTATGTCTTTGTATGTTTTCTCAGCTTTTGCAGAGCTCCAGACAGACATCCATGAGCTCACCAGTGATCTAGATGGTGCAGGAATCCCCTTCTTGGACTACAGGACCTACACAATGAGGGTCCTCTTCCCAGGAATCGAGGAACATCCTGTACTGCGAGACCTGGAGGTGTGGTGGAGTATCCCACAATCTTTTTTTTCTTTTTTTTAAAGTTGTTTATTCCTCAGGCAACTCAAGTTGACATGAATTGTTCAAAGTCAACCGGTATAAACACAACAACTTGTTGCCAATTTTCTCATCAATTAGCTGTCCTTCGAGCAACACGTGAATGTGTGTACTTGCATTTCTGTCCTCATCAAAAAACAATCTCGATGCAATTAGCCTTATTTGAAAAGGGAGCACAATGAGCGAGTGAATTACCAATGTGGCGGGTCACGGTAGGTGGAATTGACGCCGGTGTTGTGTTTGTGTTGCCGTCTGGTAAACAAAAGCCTTTTGACGGCCGACAACAGCATTTTTAAAAAAAAAAAAACAAACAAGGCGACCCCTCGAATCCTGAGAGCGCTCTCATTAATAACTCCTAACGATACAAGATGCTGCACGGTTTTCTACCACAACCTCAAAAGCAAATTAAAAGTCAATCACTGGGAAAAATCTAGAGGGGGGGGGGATCAAGTCATTTATCCCCAGTGGTGACATTGATAGACAGCCGTAATTGAACAGGTCGTCTTGTTCCATTAGGAGCATGATGGACCTCCATTTCACTGCCTTCAGGGTTAGCCACTCCAGCCCTGATGAGAATTTCCCAGTAATAAGCAATATTAATTATGTTTTAATTGGTATAAATATCGAACTGTATGAGGACTATAATGTGAAATGGGAGCCTAATGAAAAAAGCAACGGGCTCGTCTCCGGCTGTTGATGACTTCTTAATTGTTATTGATGTGTCGGATAATTTAAAGTCAAGTTTGTCACCGCAAGCTGCAGGACTTAGAAATACCACAGGTGCCGGGAAGCCTGCTCAGGTTGGCTGAGACAGCGGGAAGTTTTCCCTCAATACTGAAATATTTAAAAACATCCCAGGTGCTCAGTTTGAGTGAGAAATACATGAAAGACGATATTAGAATATAGTCTGGCAGATGTCAGCTCAATGAATCTCGCCTCTTGACACGTTATTTGTTCTTTGTGACTGTTCTCAGCAGTCAAAAGCACTTCCTGTCTTTCTGTTTTTACAAGACTTTTTCTTCACACCTGACTCCCATTTTGGTTTGCCTCTTCATATTAACTCTTCCCACAGAGGCAATTTAGTTTCAACTCCGAAATAAAAATTTCAAAGGGGACCATCTAGATTTTAGGATTTTGCTGTTTTAGAAGTTTGTGTTAGAATAGAGTGTGTATCTTCTGAGTCTGTAACTCTTTAAATTGTCATTATACATAGCACTGAAATCATCCACTGTGCTTCTCCTGATGCTATTTGTTCTATGTAACTGTGGAACTTTGTTCTTCACAGTCAAAATTACTTCCTTTTTTCTGTTTTGTAAAGAAAACATAACTGAATCCCATTTTGTTCCTTGCCTCCCATTAGTTCTTCCACTCCACTCAGTGTTTTACAGTTTCATGTCTAGGTCCTAAGGTTTTGTAGTTTTTTTCTTCATTTTTTCACAATGCAAAAGTAAAAAATGTGCATTATCACTGTGAAAATTGTATGTTGGGTCTTCACAAAAAAGGGTCAAAGCATGTACACTGGTTTTATATCAGTGCCTTGCTTCCACACATCCTGTGTTCATACTGTACTTGAACAACAAATTCTAACACTTAAAACACATGTGCACATGCCAACACTGTACACGCCTTGTCAAGCGGTCTGAAATTAGACTTGCAACGTAACAATGGCTCCCAGCAGATTACAAGTACCTTCAGGAAAGGTAAAAAGACAGAACATATGCTGGTTGACAGCTGCATTGGGTGCAAAGAGATGCTGTCTTACCACAAGTGCTCTTGACAGATAAAAAAAAAAAAAATCCTAATCTCCTTAGGTGCTATTTATGAGAGACGAGAAGTATGTGTAGCACGTCGCTAGTATAAATGGTGCAGGGATGATCTGGGCTCAGACGAAGGGAATTCGCATCGCTGCACTCCCTTTCAACTTGCATTAGTATGGAGCGTAGCGCCATCAAAATAATAAACAATCCCTGAAGAGACTCAGTGTTTTCCTGCCCTTATTCACAAGATGAAATACAAAAAAAAAAAGAACAATGTTAAACTCCACATCTCCTTAGAATCCTCCTTTTTTTTCCCTCCACTCATTTATGGAGATAAATCTATTAAATGTTAAAAACACTACACATGAATATATGTATTATTTATACTTATGGGAATCTAATTTGTTTGTGCTTTTGATAAATATATCTATAGCGCTGATGTGGAATTTATTCTGAACTTACTGTGTCCTTTATGAGAAGATACAGTCAGAAAGGCAGAGAGGTAATATCACATTAAGCAGTCACTAATTAGACCTGTATGTCATTGCCTTGAATATCCTGCCTGCATCTCTCAGTTTTTTTTTCCTGTCCTTGTTATTTTTAATTTGTTTCAGTAACTGAACATTTCTCTTGTTTCCTCACAGGTGCCGGGCTACCGCCAGGAGCAAGTGGAGAAGGGGCTGAAGCTCTTTGGCCAGCTCATTAACAACAAGATCTTCCTGCTGTGTTTTATTCGCACTCTGGAGGCCCAGCGGGGCTTTTCCATGAGGGACCGCGGCAACGTGGCCTCACTCATCATGACGGTGCTGCAGAGCAAATTGGAGTACGCCACTGATGTCCTGAAGCACCTGCTTTCTGACCTGATAGACCGCAACCTCGAGAGCAAAAACCACCCCAAACTGCTGCTTCGCAGGTAATTAGCAGGCTCGAGAGCTCATACAGTTTTTAACTTACTTATCAGAGACTAACAAGTGGTCCCTGCTACACAGTGACTGTTTACGTGTGCATTCCTCTTGGTTTTTGTAGTTTTATTTCATATCCTTGCTCACCAGAAGTGGATGTGCTGCTCGGTGTTTCCCCCCATATGTGATATGTTTGGATTAACTCCTGTGACCTTGAGTGGCTGACTCTGTCTCGGAAACACCAGAGCGCACTGCTATGCACATCATTAGCCAAATAATTATGATTAATTAGCAGAAGATCCAACTGCACATAGCACAAGGCGAGGAAAAGAAGGAAAAAGAAAT
>OMNM01026140.1:22249-32709 GCA_900302745.1 Parablennius parvicornis | reverse complement strand
TGCTAGGGATTTACCATGTTCTCCCTGTGCATGCAGTTACTTCAATTAGCTCCCACAGTCAAAAAATTAAAAAAAAAAGTGTTTAAGGCTGATTTGTGACACTAAAATGACATCATAGTCTCTTCCATTGACTTCAGAGCCCTGCAGCCCTGAAATGTATAAGGCAGTACTTAAGATGAATAGAACCATGAATTTACATTTTACTTTTTCTCTTTTGAGAAATTATTTCTCTGTGTTTAAAAAACAAAACTAATACGGTACTTGGAGCAGTGAGCTGCAGCAGTGCAATTCAGGAACCCACAAACCGGTCAAAAACTCTGGTCACAGTGAACGTCCGCCCTCACCGCAAACCCCAACCCCACCAAACTATCTGAAATCTAATCTGTGTCACATTATAAAATGTTGATAACAACAGCTTTTGAGATGCATAGAGAAAACCTAACTTAACTTGTGCTACTTCAACGTTTATAATTTATTCTGATTTAATCTTTTAATTTGAAATATCTGGTAAGTCTTCATAGATAGTCTGCTACTGTTGTTACATTAATGATTTTTAATCATGTTTTATGGTTTTAATTAATCTCCACTACAATGGACGTTTCCATGAAATTATAATTCGTTTTACCCTCAAGTCATTTCTTATTATTAGGATTTCTTATTGTAAAAAAAAAAAAAAAAAAAAATCTTATTAGGAAATGCTATTCCCATGATCCCCAGAGTTTGCTCAAAGCTGCAACCTCACCCAAAGCTCTCTGGCGCCCCCCAGGGGCAGACCTAGAGCCACTGAGCTCACTTCTAAAGACATCTACATCATTGACATTGCATCATCCTCGTATAAATTCCCACTCATGCCGTTATCAATAGAAAACTTTTAAATGAGAAAAAACGATATTAATGATAGTTGGCAGGATAACGTCACAGCGTAGTTAACATGCTGACCTCTCAGTAAGAATATCCTCGGTTCCACTCAGAGCTTTGAGTTTGCATGTTCTTTGTGTGCTTACATGGGTATACTTTTCCTCGGTACTCTCGTTTCATCCAAAAATATGCTTTTGAGGTTAATTGCGGACTCTAAGATTGCCAGTCCAAGCGATTGTGTGTCTGTCTCCCAGTGATGGAATGTCGACCTTTCCCGTGTGTACCCTGCCTATGCCCAGAGTTGGATCGGCTCCAGTGCCCCAAGACACTAAATTGTATAAATTGGCATATACGATGGATGGATGGAAACAAAATGCAAGAAAGAGAGAAAAAGACTGCTGTTGACACACTGCAAAACGAGATCTATTGTGGCAAACTCCGATGGAACGTGACTTGGAGGACAGTCAAGAAACAAAAAATCAACATTAGTGTTGCGGAGAGGACAATCACCAGAAAAAAACTAAATTAAAATCAGTTTTTAGGAAGTCAACAGATGACATATTGGGAGAGAAAGGGGGTGGTGTGCTAAGAGGTCACCTCTGTGCCATTCCGACTCTCAAAATCAATCATTGTGTGAAGTTTTCAGTTGTCATCGCACAACTGTTATTCAAATTGAGGTTTTAGTTTTTTGATGAACTTTTCTTCTGTTAAAAAAAAAAAAAAAAAAAATGTGATTGGATGTGATAAGTGATATTAGTCATATTAAAATTGCATTCTTGTTTTCAGCTCCAATTAAAACTCTTCAGGATTATTTATTATAATTTAATCTGCACCAAAGATGCACATTTTGAAGAAGCTATAAACAAGATTACAAGTCCAACCAATAAAGAAGAATAAAGAAGTCAAATGCGCCATTTTATAAGAAAGAATTAACTTAGCCAACAAAGTCAAGAAGAATAAATGAACACACAATCTCAACTGTTTAAACAATCCTTTTACACTTAGTTGTCTTTTCTCTGAAGATCAGGGTCTGTACCACAATGATTCATGCCGTTGTTTGCAGTGCTTATCCACACAACTATTTGACAGAAATCCCAAGTTCAGTGCTCCTTTCTGATTGCAAACATTAAAAGGGTTTTGTGGCTTATGCAGAGAAGGGATGCAACACTTGTTTGGCATTAAACTGCACAATAAAACACCCAAATGAATAAAGCAATACTTTCATGCAATAATACACACGACACATTTTCATTTTTTATACCAGCGTTCAGGGGCAGAGGTGAGAAAAGCAGAGACCAACCTTTGCAAACATTAAATATTGATAAAGTTTTATGAAGTAAATCCTTATGCCGGAAAGAAAAGGAGGACATGTGCTGTTTCACGCGGCAAGGGTCATACATTTAATGAGCATAGCCAAGGCTATCATCTATTAACTAAATTGATGAGACAAGATGTGTCACCATCTGGGTGGTTTACCACCTCAGCTACATTTCCCAAGGGGGGAAGCACAGCCTGCACATGAAACATACAGAAAACACACATTTGGTGTGTGTCAAAACCAGGTATCTTAGTTTTTAAATCAGTGGACAAATCTCTGATACAAGCCAAAGTCATTATACTGTATTTTTTGGGTGTGTCCTCCGGAAAGCGTCAGCGTAAAAACGTGCTTACATTTGTATGTCATGATGAATATATAAGAACATCTCCACCTATTAGAATAAAACACATGGATGTAATTCTATCAGCACACAGGTGACACTCTCTGTCTCTTCTGGGAATAACTGTTGTCCCTCTGTCAAAGGTGACGTCGGCTCCTAACCCGCTCACAAGCAGACCTCTGTACTCTGGTCACATATTACAGAACCACTGCAGGAATCCACCAGTGAAAGCAGGAGGCAAAAGCTACAAAAATGTGTAGGTGTAATATTTCAAACAGTTTCCTTTTTGGTTTGAGGCACCTTTGCTAAGAGCTGTAGTATTTTATTAAGCTGGTACTATTTCTTATATTTGACTTCTGTATTGTGCTTTCATATCAGAAATTCTGCAAGCAGAAAGTTTGCGTCCTGTCTCCTGAATATCAGCCCTTGTATATAAACTGCCATCTTTAGTGCTTGTTGACAGCTACTACTCACAAGCTAAGAGTGGCAGATGTAAGGGCCGAGCTCCAGACAAGAGAGAAAAAAAGAAAAAGAAAAAGCCAGAACAGGCAAGAAACGAGAGAAGATGGATGGGCTGAGGGGGTAAAAAGGGCAAAGTTCAGGGTGGAATCCATAAATGTCTCATGCTACCTTTTTGGCCCATAGAGAGAATGAGAGGAGAAAGAAGGAGGAGGAGGAGGAGGAAGAGAATAATTCCAAGTGCTGAATCTTTTCTTTTCATATCTCATTCCTGAGTCACCACTTCATCTGTCCACCTACCCCTAGCTCTCTTTTCCTGTGCGTGTGTGTGTGTGTGTGTGTGTTTAGTCCCAGCTTTGTACTTGTGCAACTCCGAACATCCGTACGTATGTATGTGGGTTCAATTGGACGGTTTTCATATGATACTGTAGGTCCGGGAACATTAAACACTGAGCTGCGGCTGCTTCGAGCAAATGATATTCAACACTCTGCTTTTGTTAAATATAACACATGAAAGTGTTCATGAAAGGATACAGAAATAACACATTTCTCTTCATGAGTCAAGTCAGATAATTGGCTAATCAATCGGATCATTTTCAATTCTCCTGAAAGGGCAGATAAAGGAAGTCAAAGGATAAGGGCATGAGTGCATTATGATAAATCCTTTACTTTTTGGATCTAAAAGTTTCACACTCTCTTTTTTTTTTTTTGTACCCTGTGAAAGCTGCGTTAGCTTCAGAGCGGTTTATTTAAGACACTCTGGGATTCAACACTTCAGTAGATTTAGGTCTAAACCTGGATTTCAAGGTGATGAATCTGTTTGCTATGCACCTGGTGTTGTATCTGAATCCATCTGTCCGTCTTTATTCTCTTTCATGAATCACCCAAATAAGAAGAGATAATTCTTTGTCCGAGTTATAGGTTTACAGTGTTTAAGTGCTTTATAGTTTTACTAAACAGCTGCAGACCTTCAAAATCGGCAAAAATGTGGATCAAAAAGCAGAGCTTTTCGTTCAGAGCAGTCCTTTACCATGCTTACTGTATCTAGAAACCAGGAGTGACAGGGTCAAAGTATCAGTGTCCTGAATTGGACCATTGTGTGGGACTAACTGGTATATTCTGAATGCCCTGCATGGAAGCAAGCTTCTTTTACTTCCGTCTTAATTATCCATCCCCTGGGCTGTCATCATTAAGGCAAGCCAGACACTGAGACATATTTGGCATTATATTTTTAATGCTACAACAACCGGCTCAGCAAAAACCTACCACAGATTATTCACAGTGTGTGTCTTGGCTCGACTCCATATACTGTGACACATTATTATACTTTATTCCCACCTCTTCCCCACAACCCCCCCGTCTCCTCACCTCCTCCTTCCATCCTCTATTCCCCTCTTCAGACGCTTTTTATGTCCTCTCTGGTTTTGAAAAAGCAAAGAACAAAGTACCATCATACATGTTCTGTCAATTCACTTAAAGGGTCTGTATTGTGGTGTGTGTGTGTGTGTGTGTGTGTGTGTGTGTGTGTGTGTGTGTACGTGCGTGCAAATGGAAGTGCGGCTGACGGTGCATTGTATGTGTGCCAGTTGTTTGTGTGCCTCTCTGTGTGCAGCAGGAAATTCAAAAACTAGGCCATATCGACCACCCAGGGGTTTGAAAGCTCAGGGGGTACCAAAGCAACATGGTTTAAATAAGAAAAAAAAAATGTTTCAAACACCAAAAAGGAGGGGTGGGGGGTGGGGGGGTTACAACGCATGTGCACAATTTCACGCATGCGAGCAAGACGCACGCTCACACACAGTCTCCCCTCCCATCTGATAAACCCCTGGCACACATTGTGTTCAAAGAGCAGGATCAAACGCTTAATCACACGCAAATCTGAATAAACCTTAACCAGCTTGATAAACATCCATATTTCATTTATACGTTCCTTCCTCCGGCAGCTCGTGCTGGTGGCCAGGCATTTTCTTATAGATTAGGACTTCCCCTGCTGACAGCACTGAGCAATGAGCTGCAGACCTCGTCACTATTGATCCAGTTCAGAGTATAATGGATATGAATGGGATCGGCTCTGATCTGGTTTTGAATTACATCTAGAAGGCAGTGGATCAGCATAACGTTTGTTTGACCAATTCAGTGCGCCTGACGGGTTGAAGTCTTAATCTCCAGATGTATGTTTTTGCAGGTGCGTGCTGGCAAAAATCATGAATGAGGACTAAGTAAATACATATTTAATTAACTGTATAAATCTTTTCTATTTTTTTTCCATTTTTTTCCATTAAGTGTTTGAGAGGTTAAATGTTTGACTAAGCAAGATTAACTCATATTCCATCAGTCCAAAAGCATTAGAGTGGCATTTTGTCTGCACATGAGAAGATTGAGTGGGAGGGAGTTTTAAGTGTTTCTCTTTCAGGATGACCTGGAATATCAATAAAGCCATTAATATAAGCCCTATATCCTGTCCTGCCACTACAGATCATCACCTCACAACTGCATCTCCATTTAGAGATTGATTAAGTAATTCCACTGTTGACCTTAGGCTCTGACACAGCAGAAAATAGAAACCTGATTTAACCTCAAACTACGAGGTCGAGTCGCCCTATTGGATATTGAAGACTGAGGAAAAAATTTACGATGGTGTCTTTCAAGTGAAGAAGTGAAGAGAGCAACTGAGTCAACTTCATGATTGTGGATTTTTATGTATTTCACGCTCAGAGTTACTCTATAGTCAAAGAGGGGAGTCACACCATATATTGATTGGATTTAGGTTGTCATCTGTGCTCTGCAGTTTGTAAGAAGCTGATCATTAAAGAGGCACAGAGAACATTTTTTTTTTTACACAGGATTAAATTCCAGTGCTTCAACTGTCAAAAAAATAATGTTTATTTTTTTTCACTTTAGGGCGGTTGACATCAGTAAATGTTAAACGGGCGATAAGATGCCTCTCAGCTTCAACTATAAATAAAAACTGACAAGTCTTTGAAATTTAACCTATATACAATATATAGACAGAACGATAGATTCATGATCTTTATTGTCACTTCACAGAACAGCTGAAAGGGTTTTAAATTCAAACCTTCTGACTCTCTAAGGAGTTTTTATGTTTCCCTTTTATGTCCAACAATCCCTCTCTTCTACCTCACTCTATCAACACAAATACACACTAAAACAAGGAGAAAATTCATGCTATAGGGATGCACTCTTTTTTTAGAATTTAAATTCAAAGACAAGCTTGATTGGTCTTTTGATCGCTTTGAATTTAAATAAAAATACCAGTGTAAATTATGAAAATATTCACACACTATTCACCCATTCATCTTCGATGTTGCTTTATCCCACTGACGGGATCATGAGGCTCTGAAACTGATCGTAACTGAGTGAATGAAGCCAAGGTGCACCCTTGACAAACGAACAGTCACACACACTGAAAATACACACCAAAAGGAATACCCGGCACGCTCTAAGAGGAAATGCAATCTTTATTATCCGTGCATGTGCGTTTCTATCCGTCAAAATATCTGCCGTGGAAACTTCCATTGTGCATATTGGCTCATTGTCATGCTGTGTCACTTTTAACACTTAGTGGGACTCATGAACGGAATTGCAGTCATCATTAGCATATCTGTTTTCGCCCGTGCTTCCCTCATAATAACGTCTTTTGCGAGAAACGGCCCAAGGCTAAAGCACATTCCTGACGGTTGAGTTCAGTTGTGATTTTTAGCACTTGACACATTATTTTCTTTTCCCAGTTCAGACATGAAATTTAGGTGAAGCCACTGATTTGACTATTGGACAAACATATTGATAAAATCCTAGATTTTGTTTCATGTAGAGAGCCAATAAAATGTTACCGTTTCTATTTCTTGACAGTTACAGAGAAAACAACTTTGGTTCAGATTCTGAATGTGACTCTACTATAGTATTGCACTGCGCACACGGGTCACCTATGTTTCTTTGCAAGAGCGGACAAGATTTATACCAAACACCAATGTTCAGTGTCAGTGTGGCTTCCCTATTATATTCTACACACCACAGCACACGCGCATCACACCAGTGTGATGTGCATGTGCTGTGGTAAAAGATAATGGTGTGAAGGTCAGATTCTTGTTGGTAGATGCCTGTGTTATGTGTATAAATTTCATAGCTAAGGCTCATGTCCTTTCTCTGTCTAACAACAGTTCAGATGACAAATTTTGCATATTACAACACATCGTTAGTCTCCATGTCACCGAAGGAATTATTTATAAATATGGAAGTTATGGCTGTGAAGAACTTGGTATCATCAAGTGAGTGAGCACTGAGACTGTCAGAAGTCAGCTCTGTGCTTTCTCACACTTTATGTGCACATGATTGAAAACCACTTCTGTCAGCCAGGCACCCTGACCTTGGATCACTTTACACATTGTACTAACTTATTATCCTAATTAAAACTAACAACAAAAAAAAGTCCTTTTCTGCAATTTATTTCCAAAAACGTATTAAATCAGATCACATGCATGTATGACGACCTTGTCAACAAGTATTTTTTTCCTCCTAATCTACACCTGCTGAAAAATAATCAACCAACACTTTATTAGATGAACAAAGAATCTGTTTTCCAAATGGCTTTCAAATAACTTCATATGTTGTACACCCGTTCAAAAATATAAATGCTGTCCAGGCGTGCATGGGTTCGATATTTAGTTTTCTTTATTCTGTAACAGAACACAGGACCACACTTTAGCCAGCGCACATGCTAAGGTCCATAGAATAATATATTTCATCATACAATCACATCAAAAAATACATTTCAAAACACCAACTATTTGCTCTTTCACACTCTTACACCTTTGGTTGAGCAACACACACACTCACGAATACTTATTCCGGAAATTAACACGTGCCACACCATCGCGGGTTGTTTCCATACATTTATATAGGCTGGTTACTCTCGACATCACGTTCAACTAAACTCACAATTATCCTTGAGCCCTGTACCACTCACATTTTACCACTCACCTGTAACAGTACACAGGACCACACGTTATCCAGCTCACATGCTAAGGTCAACACAATATTATATATTTCGTGAGGACCCTGCAAGACCCCTCCCGGTGCTTTAGCTGCCCAAAGTGCCTGTGTATAAATCTGTTCAACAAACCCCGCAGTGCCTGTACATAACCAAGGTGCCTAAGTGAACATCACAAATGAATATCAATTAAATAAAAATAATAGAACAGTATGGGGGCGTCCACTGTTTCAGACAAACAATACTGTGGCTCCTACACATACGAATAATCTTTATTATCTCATTGCACCTCAGTGTGAGTTGTGCAATGCACCATGGTAACAAACAGCAAATTCAACTCACAAAATAATGGTCATTGATAAAAATAAATAATGGCAGTCTTTCATTTTAGGATTAGTGTTTTAGTCCTTACCACTGCCTTTATTTTTTTTCTTCTACTTCAAGCATTTGCCTCATTGTTTCCCTGTTTTTTCTGAGCTATATCGCATTGCTAACACAATAGCATTAGCATCAGAGAAGTGACTTTAAGGTGTCGTTGACATGACAACCTTTTCAAGTTAAAAATTAATAAACTTTTGTTGCATTTTGGATGTCTGTTAATGCAGCACAGGTACTCAGTTACAACGAAAACACAACTTTTTAATGACGGCTGTCAAAGTGGAACTTTTTTCAATTGCACCGACTTGAGACAGGGGAAAATGCTACTGACACTGTGCATGCACACCACAGCAACGTTAATAGCAATCTCCAGAGTGTCATGACTCCCGGTCCCTATTCTCCTGGTATATGGTGGTTTTATAGTTGACAGTTAAATGGATATAGCAATCCAACTTAGTTGTCTTTCCATATGAATATCCGTGTACTCACATTGCTAATGCTTATAGTGCATTGTTCTCTGCACACATGTGTATGGTGACCGATGGGTGCAAACAGTGAATATAAACAAACGAGCTGCATAAACAGAAACACACTGCAAAATGAATACACAGCACAAAGGAAATGCTGCAAAAGGAAAATACTTGAAACCGTAAATGGGGCCTCAGTCTCATGAGAAACATTTTATTTTCTTAAGAAAATGTGAGCTATTACTAGATTTTGCTAAAAAGTGCAGTATATGTTATCAGTTTCATAATTTACTTATATTGTTCTAAAAATTGAAAGGTTTGGTGAATTAATATTTATCGGTTAATAATTTGTTATTTTAAAGGTCCAGCCCAAGTGAGATGAAACTCCCAAAAGAAGTTTGACACTCCTGCCTTCAAGTGAAAAGTAAATCATTAGTTTCATACACTGCAATGTCTCTCTATGCCTATTCTATTCTGCTTCGCCCAGTTTACTGTTGCAGGTCGTTGCAGTCAAAGACAATTTCAGATAAGATTGGTGAGGCCATCACAGGACAAACGCTGAGAGTTAGATCAACAGGAAATTTCGGCTCAACAATTATTGTCACATATATATTTTTGGACTGTGGGATGATATCACTATAACCTGGAGAAGACCCATGCACACCAAGGAAGAACTTGCAAACTCCACACAGAGAGGCCTTCTCCCCAGACTGAACGCTTTGTTATTAGGTGTGAGAGCTCACCAATACACCACTGGGCAACCCACACTCTATTGCAATTAGTGTAAATTAAACCTTCCGCAATCCAGTAGTTGGCCACTTGAAACCGTGATGCGATAAAAGTATTGCTATTTTTTTTATACTGCCCTCAGGGCCCTTTAAGATTTAAAGCGTTAAAAGTAATTTCGCCTGCTTCCTTTGCTCTGGGCTATTAGCAGAGTTAAATCTCTACACCTGCCACGTTGTCAAAGCAGAGCATATTTGCAGCGTACTGTGATAGGTGTGCAGATGTGGCTTTCCCGGCCCTTTCCAAATTTATGAAAATGTAGCATAAAACTTTCTTCTACAGAGTAAACAGCAAGCGGCTCAAACGCTGAGTGTTCACAAGATGAATCATTCTTTCTCTGCAAAAGCAAACCACCATATGAGAAAAAAATAGGAACAGGGAGCGAGAAAAGTGCAGGGAACGAAGCAGATGAGCACTTTGGAGCTTGTCTCTGTGGCTTAAGATGTTATGCATTAATTCTCTAAGGGCCTGGAGGTCCCACTTTCCCATGTTAATTGATATCCCCATTAAAGAGATAAGTAGGCTTGGTGAGGAAGAGAGAGCTAGAGAGCAGAGAAGTTACTGCAAGGTATAGTCGAAAAAAGAAAGAAGAGGAGGAGGAGGAAAGCGAAGGAGACGATGACAGAGTGGCCCAAGAAGGAAGAGAGGGCAAGGAGAACAATGCACCAGGCGGCTGCTGGAAGATGACCCCAAGTGTTTTACTGTTTTTGAGTGTCTGTCGAAGCAAATATGCAACTTTGTGTGTGTGTGTGTGTGTGTGTGTGTGTGTGTGTGTGTGTGTGTGTGTGTGTGTGTGTGTCTGTGTGTGTGTGTGTGGGGGGGGGGGGGTGGGGGGGGGTGGGGGAG
>OMNM01026140.1:3668-14836 GCA_900302745.1 Parablennius parvicornis | reverse complement strand
TTTTTCCCCCCCCCCCCCATTGGAAAAAATAAAAATCTGTTAAAACTATTGCAACCACACCAGTGGAAGAACTATATATCAGAATAAATCTTCTACAATTAGACATCTCATATAAAGTGTGCAATTTCTCTTCGAATCCCTCTACTAATTCCTTGCGAAATTGTTTCCACATGTGACCAGGTAGTTTAGTAGTACTAAAAACAATACTGACTCGGTTTACTATTAAGAAACTGAGATTCATTCAACTAAAATAAATGTATGACTCAGAGGGGAAGGAGACACACTGCTCAGCTTTGGCTCACTGCCATGTAAAACATTAAATCATCAAGATATGCAGCTTATGTTATTTTGGTTTTGTCTTAAAAATGCTTATTTCAATTAGAAGAACATTTTTTGAACATACATTTTTTTTTAACTGAAGCAATGAAAAATGAATGGTAAAGTTTCAGTAATTAGTTTGATGACCCAGATGAAGGCAGGAGAAGACGGGACCCCCCGGGGTCTGGATGCTCGTGTTGATGGAGCATGTGGTGGAAGGCTGATGGGAACGCTGGACAGACTTCCAGAAAAGGATGAAAAGCGAGGTAATGATGAGGAGGAGAAGGGCAGCATGCCAAAGTTCTGAAAAGCAGAACGACTGTTTTACAAGCTTTAAGGAAGATCTGCATGAACAGTGTGTCCGCATTTTCCTGCTGATCTGTTTTCCAAGTCATTCCCACTTTCACACACTGTCATAATCACTTGCTTTTGTTTTTGTAATCAGCTCCGCTCTGTGCGTAATGGCTTAATGAAACTGGTCATTCAGCTCTATAAAACCGGTGTGTGTTCCTCCTCCTCTCCAGCAACAGCTCTGCAACGCACCTAGCACAAAAAAAAACTACTTCAGCCACACACCGCTCCACTCTGCTATGCCAGCGGATCTTGGTTTCTACCAATATGGATTTTTGGGGGCTGAGGCTGATTCCGATATAAGAGAATAAAAACATTTCAGATTACAGATAGATCGGCCGATTTAATTTTTGTAGTGCTGGGGTGACGTGTCGATGTAAATACATTGATTGGTAATGAAGTGTGACGATGCGTCACATCAAAGATGGTGACGTCTGTTCACTGTGGCAGTAGCAAAATAAAAGAATGGATGGGGAGCAAGCTGACATATCAGCCAGGCATGAATGACACAACGAGTCATTCACGACTGTGGAGCGTAACACAAAAGGAGTCAGAGTGTCGAGTACTGGATATGTAACACAAGGACAACAGAAAAAAAACACCAAATTTCTTGCATTTTATTAGTGAAAATTAAATCTGAACATTAGCGTCAGTCGGGCCAATTTTTGGTCGATTATAGATGTTTACTGAAATTGCTATAATACGTCGACCGACTAATTGATCAGGTCTGAGTTTTTACTCACTTCAGCACTCGTCTTCAGCATTTTCATGATGCTGCTGACATCACAGTCATGTGAGTCTTACCAAGAAACTCAAAACTGTTCCTTTCTTGATCTCTCATTATCGAAATATTGTAACATCTGGTAGTATGGATAAATAATGGATGGATGGATGGATGGACGGATGGATTGGATGGATTGGATGGATGAATGGATGGATTAGATGGATGGATGGATTGACTGAAATATAGCAGAACTTATACAGATGCTTCATTGGTAATAGTGATTTTTTTTTTCTTGCCGAAATTGAATGAGACATTGTCAGATGACATACTTGACCATGGAGTTCACTTGAATTGAAGTTTGACCACTTCAGAGACAAGGTAATGGTAAAACAATAATAAAATAAAAAGCTTCAGTTATTCAGTTTTCAAGCAAATAAAAATGGATTTATTCAGAAAATGTCATTCATTATTTTTTTTAACAGAATCTCATTTTTAAACAGTCTGACAATTTGTAAGAATAATAATTCCTTCTTAACCTGTAGCTTCTTTAGCTGTATGATTTTTTTTTTTTTGGGCAGCTTTTAGTGTATTTTATAAAAACCTTGTCGCTTGGCTTTCCTACTAATTCTATTTGGCTTGCAACAAGATAATTTTCACTGTTGCTCTGTGGGTATTGTTGCCATCTGCAGTTCAGTTTTGGGTCTCACGTATAGTTGATTTGCTACCTGGACCTCAATGAACACATAAAGAATAGCCGTTATTTATGTTGAAAGATTGCTGTCTTGGTCTTTGTGATATTTAACCTGTTCAAGGTCAACCTGCAGGGCTTACTGACAGCTCTGGACTACATGCTGAATATCAGTCAACCACGGTCTGATGTCAGAGCCTTCATCTTCTGCAATATTTAGAACATCTATTACAGTGACTTCTTACTGATAAAACATGTCTGGTTGAGAACAATTATAGACTGATAAGCAGAGCACTGTATGGAAGCTGCAATATCTGCTATCACAGGCGTGTACCGCTGTGGTTTCAGGTCTTCTTTCTGAGAGGAATTGCAACACAACTTTATACCAAACAACAAAATCCTGCATTTGTGCACATTCGGCCAGTAGACAAACTGCAGGTGTTTATCTGATAAGAAGGTATATGGTACCAATTACATTTTAAAGGGTTTATGTGGTTCATGTGGTAGAGCATGACTTAAGATCAATGATTCAATTATTCCTTATGTCTATGTGTTTAAATGTACTGAGGCAACACACTTGAAGTTCTTTATTACTAGTTACTAGTTATTACTAGTTCTTTATTAATTTACATGCTGCAAACAGCTGAGACTGCTATGGTGAATATGCACCACGTCAATCCGGTTATTATTCAACCATAAACAGGCAATAAATAGGAAATGACCAGTAAGATCGGTAGTTTGGGTTTAATTATGATGTCAGTGGGCGTTTATTATCAGGTTTACTGTTGCAGCATGGGTAAAATTAGAGAAAAGAATATAAGAAACATAATCTATATTGAGCTATGACTGATTTATACACTGTTTACAGTGAATCCAACTAACACCAATAAATAATCTTAATATGAATTATTGTTGTATAATGACATATTATTTGCAAACATAGCACATAATTTGGACAGATCTTCAGGAAAAGTGTTTACAGGCAAGTAGCAGAACAACTATAATCCTCACGTGGGAAGGACTTAGTTTATTATTTGAGACAATGTTAGTGAAAATAGAAGAAAATAAGGAAAGAAACAATGGAGCATGACAGGATTTAAGTAGAACACCATATCTATATTTTTTCACACTGCACTCGTTCATCAAATCTCAGCATGCCAGTGACCCAAAACTGTCCTATCACTATTTGTATAGAAACTTTTCTTTCGGATCTAAAAATGAAGACTAATCTGTCACGTCGAACAAGTGCGCAGCCTTAAGCTGTTCAACAAATAAACACATGACAACAAATAACTTGTTTGGACCACAATGAGTTATCATTTACAACTTTTCGGGGTGTTGCAGCTGAAAAGTGGCATTCTCATAGTGCACCCTTTTGTAAATGTGCATTGGGTACTGTCATTCCTACAAGGGCAATACAAGTAAACTCGTGGCTGAATACATCCATACAGATGGCAAATTCTGAGGAGTGCTGCTGAACAGCTGCCATTAAATCTTTGAGTAGTTAAATGGCCTCACATTGCCGACAGCAAAGTACCTCTAAAATTACAATTTCATTGCACTTGAATAGAACATAGACAAAGTGAGCAGTGAAACGCTTGGAAGAAATAAGCTCAGCTGTATAATTTTCATTCAGTCTATCCCACAGGAATGAACGGCGCAACATTTAACAGTTGCATTTTGGACAATCTGCTTCGTTAACTCTGGTAATCAAGGAATGGTTTACTTTTCATAATGCGATTGTGCACAGCTCAGTTAATCAGTTAATGGTGAAAGAGTATTTGTCATCAGTGGACAGAGGAATTAAGTCTCCCCAAATACTGAATCATTCATGGAAGAAATTTATTTGATAAAAACCTTTATGGAAATTTCTCACACACAAATTGCAATTGACAAACACCAATATATAATTTCTTAAAAAAAAAAGAAAAAAAGATGAAATTTGTGTTTTAAAGATAAGAAAAAGATAATATATAAGTTTTCAAAGGTTTTGTGCACTCGTCAAGTTGGACAAACAAGTGAAGACACATGCTGAGTGGGAAGAATAAGAGAGCCTTTCTCTTGAGGACAGCAAGTTTCACTATGTACATGATTATTATTATCTTGTCAGGATTATTTACACCTACATTCTTCTTTTCTTCAGATGCCACCAGTAATTTATGGCCATGAGAAGTTACATTTCAATAAGGAAAACTTGTTATTAAAGCTCTACTTGATATTTCCTCACAAAATATTTTGATATCTTGCAAGCATTCGTCTTTTTGTAATAATTTCAGGCATTTGTGGTGGACACACACAGAGTGGAATTTATATTCTGAACTCTATTACTGGTCACTGTGATTATAGTCATTTCAATAGAATTTCTATAATCATGTGGCATTTAACACTGGCATTCACATTGTCTGTAAACATTTTCTACAATAGGATAAATCATTTAGCATTTGGTCACATGGGAAGATTTACTCAACATACGAATCAGAATCATTGATGTGCACGACCAACAAATTGACTACAGATAGATGTAATTTTCAGGATTGTGTGCTATGATTAGTATTGTTCCTTAAACATCCACATACCGATTGCCAGTAAACAGGATTTCATTAAAGGTGTAACAGCAACATAAATGAATGCAATCATGAACAATCTGCGACATACAAAGTCTATTGTGTTGTACGGTCTATTTTGGAGAAAAAAGAAAGTTCTGTTTGCTTCATATTTAGACATTTTGCTGAAGTTCTCACAAAGGTTGATGGTGTTACTTTTTTAGCATGTGTTTGCAGATTTGAGTGGCAGTACAACACTGTTATGTGTGCTATGATTAGTCTGGCTTTATTGATATCGCAATAGTTTTTGCATGTTTAATTCACTAGGGGGCAAAATAATCATAGCGCAAACGATACATTTTTAAAATTAGACTTAATGCCAGATAATAAATTTGAGCATTGAGGAACTGGTCAGGAGTCTACGTTATTGAATATCTTCCACGATTTATATAGAAATATTTCCTGTTAGCCTCTTTTAGGGACGTGTGAAAATACAACCATTCCAAACCCTTGAGACTTGTTGATCTCTTTTAATCACACATAAACTTTTATTAATGGTAACACTTTTTTTTAATGCATTCTGATAAAATCCTAGCTGTGCAAGGAAGTAGCATTAGCAGGTATGACCTCTGGTGTCTTATTGTGTTTATGTGATTTTTTTTTATATACATGTATCCAAAACATATTCATTCAAATTAAATAGAAAGAAGGTTATATTCGATTAGTATTTATGTATTCATAATTCACACAATATTTGACCTATAAATTGTAATTTCAACAGCATTCAACAGATATAGTTTGCATGTTCTCCTCGTGCATGTACGAGTTTTGTCTTAACACTAAATTTAAGTGTCCCTCAATGTAGAAACATGTGAGTAAACATTGGACCATATAAGAAGCAAAGAATGCTGAATAATTTCTGTTTGATCGAATGAAATGATGTATCTTTTTAAAATATTAACCAAATTCAACACTATTGATCAACAAAATCTACTATTAGTGATCTGGAATGACACATTTATGCTTGAAAGTACAGAGTTGAACAGGCGTCGATGCTTATTGAGAAAGCAGCACTACTCTGTGCGCGTCACCAGCTGTGAGATGAAAGATCGCTGGAGGAAGTTGACTCAGAAGTGTAAAAAGTGTGAATTTCACAAGTTCAAGTGTAAGTTCTGATTAGTATGATCATTTCTTTAAACCTTAACTTCCCCAAGGTTGGTATAATCGCAGTCTCGGTTTACAGGTATGTAGTGATCGCCAGACCTGCAAGTATACTCTCTAATATGAAGGCTTTTTGTTATTGCTAGTGGTATATGTGCTTTCTCTATTTTACTGACTTTTATCATAATTTTATCCCAGCATTGATAGTGGGACTAAACTGTGTACGCCCTGCACACACACAGATTTAGGACATATACAATTCTGATGGAGATTTGAATCACATCTTTGGACAGCAAAATGCATGAGGTGTCCTTCTGGGGATTAAGGTGACTCCTTTATTTTGTACAGCTAAAGTTTGTTGTTCATGTGCTGTACTATTATACTGAATTATATAAGAGATCCTTTAAGATTAAAAGATATTAATTAAAATGGTCGGACATCAGTGATAAGTAACAAAGAAATTTCAGCCACAATGAACCCTGTTTCACACACACACACACACCCACACGAATGCATGCACACCGTTAGTTTTTCATGTTGCCACTTTTGTTTCCTTTCCAGCCTATAGTTCCTATTTGGTATACTCGCTAATACAACCACCTAGTTTAGTTTGGGGTCAGTCTGCTGTAGTGAGAAATACATTTTGTGAAAGAGCGTGCATGTTGAAGTCTTTATGTCTAATATGAAATAAAACACAATAGTCCCGAAGGTAATCATGCACTGAATGGTCTACGAACTGGTTCAAATGTGAAAAAATATAATAAAACAAATCCCAAATCTCCTCGACCATAAGATGTAGGCAGCAGTGGGAGGACCCCACATGGAGCAAAACGAGTAGGCAGCAGGCACAAGAAGTATTTGGTGGGTCGTATGTAGTGCTTCAGGAAAGTTTCTGAGTGGGAGAAAGTTGAGCTTTTGCCTGAAGAAATGCTCATTTCAGCAGCCATTAAAATGTTCCTCAGGTTCTGTGATCTTTAAGTTAGCAGAGATCCTCGAGGCGAGATAGCGCGAGAGAACTCAACAGTCAGGATCCCAGAGGCAACACAACAAGCAAAAAACGGTGTAATTAATTTAATCACATTAGATGAGGATGTGTAGCACTCAATGGTCGGAAAAATCCTTAATTGTTGCATCTGTTAGAACATTACACAGATTTTAACTCTGTGTCAGATTTTAACTCTTGTCTTGTTAACGCCCAGTTAAACTCTAGCCAAGCACTGAAAATAAAGTTTAAATCATCAAAGTAAGATACATATGCTGAATGTCTTTTGTTGTAAAATTCCAAGCATTCAATCAGCCTGATTAGCCTCATAAAATGACTGATGTGTCAATGAAAATGCAGGAAGGACTCACAAGACTCAAATATCACATTGGCCGTGAAATTGTCAATAAAAATTGATTCTTTGTTAGACCTTGGTTTTGATTTGTCAGTATGCTTTAAAAAATGTTTTATTAATGTTATAATTCCTATTATATCTGTGGATTATAGTTCAGATACTTGCTGAGTAATAGTGCTTTTTTATATTTCACTTGAAGGTTTTTTTTTTTTATATATATTTTAACAAGAGAAAGCAAACAAAGACAAAGACAACCAGGAGTAAAAGAGAGAGAGAGGACATGTGTGTGTACATGTGCATCAATCATGGTCTGACCATAGAACCGATCAAAATAATGTGTGTTGAATCTCAGCTGACAAAAACAATAGCTTCCCAAACATTTTTATAAAACATCGATGTCAGCCCAAACAAATGAAAATGATCTGACAGGAAAATACTAAACACACTGTAAAACAAGAAGTAGAGAACGTACACAACAGAAAACAACGTTGGATATATGAAGTTGATTGGTGTGGCCGACTGATGACCAATAAAGACACATCTGGAGGTTGGAGAAGGCGATAAATAGAAAACTGTGACAAACACAAGGCACAAGATGAACTGTTGAACATACCACTCTGGGGGTAACGTCTTGGTCATGCCGGTCTGACCTTGTTATGTAAAACACTCATGTCAGCAAGGGTGGAAATCCCAAGTCAGTGAGGAACAGCCAAGTCTTCCTAAAACAATCTTTATGTATTTTTTCAAGACAATGAGGTCCAGACCCTCTTTTCTACACTGTGATGTCGAACTAAGGTCTGACATATTCATGAAACTCGGTTTAATATAGCAAATGCAATTTAGCCTTATATACAACCCCTGAAAAGACATGTGTGGTATACTTTTAAACATGTTTTCCACAGTGTATTAAAAACTGCTCATTGGCACACTGATTAATGCAGAAAAACAGTTGCTTGTGAACGATGTAAAGGTGTTTTCACCATTCTTACATCATTTGGTAGGTGTCTTATTATCAGTTTCAGGCATGAACCTCACAAAGAAGGTGTTCCACCTGTCAGACGATATATTTCTCTCCTTTTCGCTCACATTCCTGTTTGCTCCTTTGAGCCTCAGAGTTTCCCCTCCCTCCCGAGTATAACAGCAGAGTTGCCACTTTCATCCTCACATCCAGCATCTCAGAAAACATTCATTTTGTTAGGAAGATATTACTCAAATGTATTTAAAATGTCATGTCAAACATTTATTTGTGCATTTCACAAAGTAACATGAGTGTTATGTCTTTGATTTTTTTCTGAAGTTGTCATCTGAAAAGACTGCTGGAACTCACAAACACACACATATAGATGAACAGATATATAACGCACACAGACACGCAAGTGGTGTCAACACTACACAGCAGTGGATGCTGTGGGAAAAGATAAAGTGACTGATTACTTCTTTTTTCTATCACAAGAACTTAAGAGAGAAAGAAAACACAAGAGGAAGAGAGTTCTGTCATCTTCCCTCCGCTCGTGACAGGATATAAATAGCAAGTAGGTTCTCTTAAAAGTCGAGATGAAAACATTTGCTTTGTTTCCAGAGCATCGCTGCACCACAGCTTTGAAACCTGAAGTGAGGAGAAGTTGATCCTTCATGTCTCCCTCAGTAAGCTGGAGAATAACGAACAACGCAAAGGCTCTTCTGAAGAAGCCCGACCTAATATTTGACAGATAGTCAAGAAGTATGTATCCAGGGGCTGAAAACAGATACACGGGGAAAGATGAGCTAATACTGTCTATCGTCGTACGGTTTTGTTGAGCCACTTTAACAGAACCACCACTCTGAAAGGGGAAAGAAGTTAATTCTGAGACAATACAGAATATTTTATATCATAGCAAAGTAGTAATGCTGTGTACTTTTTGTAAACTAGTCAGCAGTGCTGGGAAACTGTCTGAAGCTGAATTATTTCATTATCCTGATTGTCTACAATGTGAATTTAAATTCAAGGTGGTACTGATCTCAAACCCTCTAAAGGCTCACTTAAATAAATTGAAAAGTTATTGTCCCATTATAGATTGTATTGTATCAACGATCTGTCAAAAGTACGGGGAACCCTCGCAGAAGAAGAAGTTGGTGGAGGACATAATGAGGCATTATATCATATTCATGAGATCCAGTTTCCTTATCGCACTCCCTGTTGTGTAACTGACTAATCAACATCACCCAAAACTACACAGTCTTTGTTCTCTGGCTAATACATTCTGATGGGTTCAAAGGCATGGGAAACAGAGAATAAGCAAGTGAGAGAAACCAAGCGTGCGTGCGTGTGTGTATGTGTGTGTGTGTGTTTGTCTTTTACGTGATTGCATGTGTCAGGAGACCAATTACATTTCCAAGTTGTACTTGAAATGAGGCACAACAAATTACTGCCCTTCCCTGATTGGGCTCCAACAAAAAATAAAAAATAAAAAATTGATGCAAACCTTGGCTGCATAAGTATGCACGCACAAAGCACATGCATATACAAACACCCACACATAAATACATTTTATGTCTATAGTAACTCATCGGTTTCACTTCAGCTGGCTCCAGGAGTTGCATAAGGTCTTTTCCCTGCGATGGCAGCTGCTTTGCTTAGCAGGTGAGGATGTAACAAAAATATTGATTCTGGACAAACAAATAGCTACCGACTCACTGACTGGGCAGAACTTGCAAGTAAACAGAATGAAAAAAAAAAAAAAAAAAAAAATAGCAATATTGATTTTTACCAAATAAATAGCCACCAACTGACTGACATGTGCGCAACTTGTAAGTAAACAAAACAGCATGATTCAAATTTGAAAAGGTGGCGCAGCATCGAAACACTTTGCCACGTGTCGATTTAGATTTGCTAACTAATCCGGCCCCTATCAATTCCCGTGTTTGAGAGCTCAGAGTACCCCACCTCCCTCAGAAGGTAATCTCACTGCCAGTAATCTTCGAGATGCATGAACATGGAGGGTGAAAGCTCTGGCTTCAAGTACACATAAATGCAAAACACAGGCCAAATGCGGCACGCGTGCATCCATTAATCCATGGTAGTAAGCAATCCAGGAGTGTTTATGCACTTGGCTAATCTTCCGCTCTTCTGCTGAGGGACTGAGGACTTGGCTTCCACTCGCAGGTAAGCCTCATTCCCATACCTCGGCCACAACCGCTAATCCCAATTCCAGATTACAGACAGGCGAGAGGAAGATACCAGGGGGATTGAGAGTTTGTGTGTGTGTGTGTGTGTGTTTGAGAAGTGTAAATGACATTAAAGCCAATATTTTAATGGTTGCTTACTATTACTTCGTTCAACAGGTCAGAATGAGGACTTCACCAATGTTCACCAACAAATACACAAGGCGATACACCAAAACAAATATAAAATATGCAAATATTGATTTTCATCCATTTGTTTTCTGCTCCAGCCCAGACTGGGATTGTAAAGGTGAACATTCAGTCAAAAGTAACACTGCTTGGTAATTATACTCAGAGCCGATTTTCTTTGTAATCTATCTTAGTTATCAATTACTGCTCTTCAATAAATAGTATTTTTCACAGGCTTTAGAGGTACAGGATTTTATGATTATTCTTCTACAGACCCGCATTATGAGGTGTATTAAAACCTTCTGGCTGCTTTTAGATTGAGCTTTGTTTTATTTAATCGAGGATAAGACTGCAAGGCTTTGGACACAGATCAGCAGTTTTACTATTGAATCGGCAATGATTTCCTGGTTTTGTTGTTTGTTTTTGTTGTGTAATAACTTGCTTGCATGCAAACTGTAATATCCTTAACCCTTTATAGTACACTTATTCAAATTCTTGGATATTGAACATTTCCATCAAGGGGTTTTGTTTAGGATGGATTGACACATTCTAAAACTCTCGATAAGCTCGCATCTCATCGTTTAACACACGTATTGTCTGCTGTGTGTATGACTGTTATTAGCTTGAACAAGGAAGTTATCAGTGTGAGTTTGACATTTTATACACACTCTTGACATGTTTTTGGTATCCATGTGTGTATATTTGTGTGTGTGTGA
>OMNM01026118.1:1307-11594 GCA_900302745.1 Parablennius parvicornis | reverse complement strand
CCCTCCCTCCGCCGTTGTCCCATGTCCCGGCCCAACAGTCCTCCGTTGTCGTGGTGACCACGAGACAACAAAATGCAAAGTGTCTACTGCTGTCCCTCCTTCTTCTCTCCCTCCGAGCTGGACGAACTGCTGCCACTGCCGCTGCCGCCGCTGCTGCCGTCACGCTCCGACGCCATCTGAGGAAGAGGAAGGTCACAGAAGGTGAGTGGGGCTTCAGGTATCTGATCAGTCTTTCACTTAAACCATTTTCTGTCTTGCTTTATATCAGCAGAATCATCCTGTAATTTGACACCAGCACCACAGCCCTGCGAGACGAAGCAGGTCTGTGCACGATAGTAAGAATCTGTTAAGAGGCTGAAGAGTTTGTTTTAATCAAAGCTGTAGATAAAAGGCCATATTTGCTGCGTATGCGGAACATTCCCGCCAGCTGTCTGCACCCCGGGTTACTACAAGTTAAATTTAAGATCTTTTTAAGACTTGGAACTGAACTGAATGCCCTTTACAACCCATATTTCACGGTCAACATAAATTGGTTCAGAGTTGGAACGGTTCCACTAATATTTCCCAGACACATCTAAACACAATCTACAGCAAAAAAAATAAACAAATTATTCTTTCAACTAATTAAAAAATAACTAAAACTAAAATAGTTGCTATTTATTTATGTTCATTTTATTTTGAATACAACTCAGGGGCCAAAACATAAACGCTCACATGTACTATGTCAAATGTAAAATTAAATATGACCAAATAAACATAATGCAGCAAAAAAAGAAAAATAAGTTTACAAATATAGTTTCTGTGCATCAATAAAAAACTAAATATCAATACAATAGGCCTCATTTCTATGAGGACTTTCGAAACAGTCCCAGTAGCTCTTTATCATCCAAAGACAGTCGTTGTTCTGAAGCCTAATAAAAAGTACATGCTACATGCTACGGGGTTTTAAGCCACACACAGTAGCGGGCCTACGTGCTATACATGATTAAACATCGTGCGAGACACTCGTCAGCGAGCTGGAACACGAGGTGGCAGACGGCAGTGTTAAGGTCGGCACCACACACGCTCTGGTGGACCTGCCGCCGGCGTTTTTGTATCAGAACAGTGAAGGAGGAGGAAGAGGAGCAGGTTGAACCAGCAGCGAGCGCAGCACAGTGCGTCAACTGTGTTGACTCTTCACATCTGCTCCAGAAAACTTCAGACCAAATCAAATTTAATACCTTTTTGTGGTATTAAATGCAGATTTGTAAATTCCATAATGTAAAGTTTAAGACCCTGCCGGAACTCTGTGCACCACGCTTCCATTGAAAGAGCTGATCACACGACTTTGTCGAGAACGAGTTTCCGTGTCACAGCAAAACTTTGCGATCGAAATCTGCATCTCTAGCCTGTGTGTCTGCCGTTCCTACCTTCTTGTAGGCCATCTCAAAGAGTTTGAGTGAGGCCTGCTGCAGGTTGGTGGCCGCCTGCTTGATGTTCTCGCCCGTCTCAGAGTCCTTGTTGGCCAGAAGATTCCTGACCTTGGAGATCTCCTCCTTCAGCTTTTCACACTGCGACCAGAGAGCAGACAGGGTGAGGAGACTGGACCTCAGACATGCAGGGAAATCCACTCAATTACTTTACAAATCTCTCACAACATGTGACATTTTCCTGAAATTCGCATGAGAAACCATCATAAGAATCATAGCAAGAGTGAAAGAGAACCTCATCGGCGGGAAGCTGGTCCTTGAACTCCTCCATCTTGGACTCTGTGTCATGGACGATGCCTTCAGCCGTGTTGACCGCCTCCACTCGGTCCTGCAAGAGAAGAGAAGGAGGTGAGGATCTCCGGCTTCACTGCCAAGAGGAAGAGGAGCTCCGGCTTCACTGCCAAGAGGAAGAGGAGCTCCGGCTTCACTGCCAAGAGGAAGAGGAGCTCCGGCTTCACTGCCAAGAGGAAGAGGAACGGATTTCCAGACTCACCTTCCTTCTGCGGTCCTCCTCGGCGTACCGCTCGGCGTTCTTGATCATGTTCTCGATGTCATCTTTGCTGAGGCCTCCGGAGGACTGGATGACAACTGAGGAGGAGGAGGAGGAGGAGGAGGTTAAGACTCTTCCATTGAGATGAGGAGTCGCAGAAAGAAGACTCTTCACTCACTCTGCTGCTCGCGGCCCGTGCCCTTGTCCTTGGCCGACACGTGGACGATGCCGTTGGCGTCGATGTCGAAGGTGACCTCGATCTGGGGGACGCCGCGGGGAGCCGGGGGAATTCCCACCAGCGTGAACTGACCCAGCACCTTGTTGTCCGTCGCCATCTCCCTCTCGCCCTGACACACCTTGATCTCCACCTGAGTCTGCCCGTCGGCCGCAGTGGAAAACACCTGCGGGGAGGAGACGGAGACACCGTGAGTCCATGTCGAGCTTCACGTTAACTTTTGACGCCGCGGCAGCAGGGCGGCGGGTCCTACCTGGCTCTTCTTGGTGGGGATGGTGGTGTTCCTGTTGATGAGTTTCGTGAAAACTCCTCCCAGGGTCTCAATGCCCAGTGACAGCGGCGTGACGTCCAGCAGGAGCACGTCCGTCACGTCTCCGGCCAGCACTCCACCCTGGATGGCGGCTCCAATGGCGACCGCCTCGTCCGGGTTAACAGACTTGCTGGGGGCGCGGCCAAACAGGTCCTGGACCGTCTGCTGGACCTGCACGCACCGAGAGAACCTCATGAAGCTCCACATCGAGGGAAGATAGGAACATTTCTGAAGCAAACTCATTTCTTCAACTAAATTTCCCAAAGTGACTGATTTTAATAATTGCTCCAGGTTCTGTGTGGCTCGCATGTTTAGAAAATACTTCAACATCAAAACAAGTCCAAACCGTCTTTAAATTCAAACTGAAGCAGCTTTAATCCACAAACTTTCGAGTGGAATCCAAACCAAATCCCCCAGAGGTCACGATCTACCAATAAAGAAACTTGGTGATGCTCAGACTCATAGTTAAAGGAGAAAATCTCCACATCTTCATAAGTTTGAGGTGATTCCTGCCTAAACAGACCCAAAAGAAATCTAGAAAATCTCTACAATCAGGATAGTTTTTGTTTCTATGTAAATCAGGTGTGTCCAACACATTTTAGTTCTGGGGGCACATTCAGACCAATTTCATGTCGAGTAGGTCAGACTTGTAAAATAGTGCCATAATAAGCTATAAGATTCTAATTTTTCTATGATGTGGCTTTTCTATGATGAGTATAGAGATGAAAATGTTTAATATATTTTCATATAACCAAACAAATATGACTAAGAATGACTCATTTTAACATGTTCTAATGTAATGAAACCTTCTGATGCAAAATACAGTAAAATGTTCAACAACTCTCCTGTAGATGTTGCATTATGGGTGTTTTTACAAAGTCAGCATGAACTCCGTGTTGAGTGATTTCTTTTTCTACTAAAATTTTAAAATTATTCCTTAAAGGACTTTTGAGAGGTGAATGTGTATATTTGAGGCACTTTCATGGAGATAAGAAGCTCACATTGGTCTCACTGTGTTTGGATTTATGTGTGCTGCATTAAGTCCTCCATCACGGGGTGGTGCTGCGTGCTTCGTACCTTTGGCATGCGGCTCATGCCTCCCACCAGCAGCACCTCTCCGATGTCTCCTTTGGACACCTCGGCATCCTGCATGGCCTTCTGGCAGGGCGCCACGGTGCGGCGGATCAGGTCGCCCACGATGCCCTCGAACTGAGCGCGGGTCAGCTTCATGTTGAGATGTTTGGGCCCTGAGGCGTCCATGGTGAGGTAGGGCAGGTTGATGTCGGTCTGCGGGTGACGGGGCACGGTGTGTGAGTGGTTGCTGTGCCACTTCAGGTGAACATCACATGGATTGAGAGTTTCTTAATACCTGCAGGGACGACGACAGCTCGCACTTCGCCTTCTCAGCAGCTTCTCGAACCCTCTGGACAGCCATGTTGTCCTTCATCAGATCCACACCGGACTGAAGACAGAGAGACAGACGAGGATCAACCAGATAGCAGGGAAACTCACATGCTGGAATGCAATGGCACAGGAAGCCCACTGTTCAGTATGAACCTCGGTTTTAGTTGTTCTTTCACTGGCATTACCTTCTCGAGTCCTCGACTGTCAGAAAAATCAGGCTTCTTATGCGAGAGATACGTGCTCATATTGCTCGTCTTTCCCTTTGCTTATGGGATAAGTCTCAAGCGACATTTAGAGACAGTGACATTTCTGCTCATCGTTTTCGCTCTGTCATCGTCGTATTCAAAAGTGAAAGCAAAAAGATCCACACCGGAGATTTGTATAAGGTTATTGTAAGCTTTTAAGATGGCAGCGGTAGTGCTGCAGTGGCTAGCGTTTGCCCTGATGTACTTTTACTGGCAGTTTGTGCAATAGACCGAGGTGAAAAACACAGCGTTCATGACCTCAGTCTTCTGAGGAACTGTAACGTGGGACTGAACCAGACGTCAGGCAGCACCGGGGAGATCTGACTCCTGAAAGACGGAGAATTTTGGAGACAGCGGAGTGCCTCATGGCCGAAAGGGTAAAGTGTTAGCCAGTGTGCTAACCGGGCTCGGAGCTAACAACAGACCTCCTCTTCCAGCTCTGTTCCAGTGTGACGTTTGCTCCCAAGACAACAAGATCCATCTGCTCAGGCTCAACTTTCATTAAGAGATGAGGATGACATTTCTCTGCCCACCGAGCTGGACTGAACCTCAACATACAGACTACTTTTCTTCTGCCACACAGAGCGCAATCAACAGCAGTGATTGGATATTAACTGGTGGGGAGGGACATAGATGGTACATGGTTCATTATTATACAGAGGAATTTGCATCCCTATCACACACACCTCTCTCTTGAACTCCTTGACAATGTGCTGCAGAAGGTGCTGGTCGAAGTCCTCTCCTCCCAGGAAGGTGTCACCATTGGTGGACTTCACCTCAAACACTCCCTTCTGGATCTCCAGGACGGAGATATCGAAGGTTCCACCTCCCAGATCGTACACTGCAATACTACACATACAGGAGAGAAAACCTGAATAAAACTGCCTGAACTCCATTAAAACATCTTGTACATCCATTTACCAGGCGGAGATTTTCCTCTTTCACTCACATCTTGTCTTGAGTTTTGTCCAGACCGTACGCCAGAGCGGCAGCCGTCGGCTCGTTGATCACACGCAGGACGTTCAGGCCGGAGATCTGACCTGCGTCTTTGGTCGCCTGGAAGAAACAAACCAGGGTCAAACTTGACAAGACCAAATGGAAAAAACACCAAATGAGTCATTTTTCCCAGAGTGTGTGCTTTTCTTAACTCATCCACTGATGTTCAGATTCCCTTTTTGAAAAGAACGAGTACGAGTACTAACATTTAGCTACTTGATAATATAGCAAAGATAATGCCTTGCTGTGAAGCACCTCTACACAGCCTCTGCTTTGAATGTAACCCGTGTGTGTGTGTGTGTGTGTGTGTGTGTACCTGTCTCTGGGAGTCATTGAAGTAGGCGGGTACAGTGATCACAGCATTCTTCACACTTGTTCCCAGGTAGCTTTCTGCAACACAAAAACATTCAGTCACACATCTATCTTTCTTAAAATCTGAGAGAGAAGACACGAGGTCAAAACCGTCCTACCTGCAGTCTCCTTCATCTTCATCAGGACGAAGGCTCCGGCCTGGCTGGGAGAGTACATTTTCCCATGAGCCTCCACCCACGCATCCCCGTTGGACGCTCGCACGATCTTGTAGGGCACGTTCTTCCTGCGGAGGACAGACGGAGAGAGAAAGACGATATTCAAACAGTTCAGACAGTGGAGTCATGATGTTGCGTCTGCTGAAGGAAAGCGAAACACTCACAGGTCTTTCTGGACCTCGGCGTCGTCAAAGCGCCGGCCGATCAGCCTCTTGGTGGCGTACAGTGTGTTCTGAGGATTGGTGACAGACTGGCGCTTGGCGGGCATGCCAACCAGACGCTCCCCATCTGCTGTGAAGGCCACCACGGAGGGCGTGGTCCGAGCGCCCTCGGCGTTCTCCAGAACCTGGACAACACAGAGATTCAGATATCTGCTGTTCCGAATTCATCCAACATACAATACGGGTTTACTACGTATGTGTACTACTGTTTTGTTCTAATGGTGAGAAAAGAAAAAATGAATGCCACAAATCAAACGTGTTTTATATATGCATACCATGTTTGTTTACACTGAAGTCACGTTCGACTACGCGAGATTTTGAATATTGAGCGTGAAGAGCATAGGCGTAGTTTTATAAAAGTCTATGGTGCAGAGCCTGATACTCTGCTGAGGTATTGGTTAGTGTGTGGTAAGCTCCAGAGTTCACACTACACATTATCAGATCAGATCATAAGGAAGATCTTGTGCAATCTGTATTTTGTCATCAAGTATGTCTATAAATTGGTGAAGATTTCAAAAATTCTGTAGTGTACCAGCCTTAAAACAATTCAGCTCAGCATGAACATTTTTCCCAAAGGAAATCTTGTCAACAACGACCAGACATACAATTTGAATGAAATTGACACAAAATGTCCCAAAAACTTCATCTATAGCCGTTTCATTGTGCATCACTGATATTTCAGTTTGGGTCTCTTCTCTTTTTTTCTAAATCGTGTATTCTTTGAAGGTTTTACAGCTTGCTTGATCGTTTATCCGGATCAGAGCCGGTTTTGGCCCACGGGCCTTGTGTTTGATGCCCCTGCTCTACACACCACCGCTGTCACGAGTGTGTTGACATGCGAGGTTCTGCTGTAACAGCTGTGTAGAAGAGATCTCAGAGATCTGCTGCTCACCTTGGCCTGCTTCCCCTCCATCACGGCGACGCAGGAGTTGGTGGTTCCCAGGTCGATGCCAATGACGGCTCCTTTGATGGCTTCAGACCTGAAACATGTCAAAAATCCTCATTTTGACCATTCACCACATGATTCTCACAGTAACTAGATTTTAATGTAAATACTCACGCATAGTCCCTCCTGGACAGAGCCCGGAGAGCTTCTGGCTGGAAGCCGCTCCAGCAGGCCTGGATACAGACAGAGAAAAGGCAATTGTTTTAAATCGGCATCCTGCTTCTGCTAGATGGACCTCGTCCTCACTGTCTATTAATCCGCATGAAACATTTGTGAGTTTAATCAGTGTAATTTTGTATCACCACTTGACTTAAGTTCTAATGAGGCTGCAAGTCATAAAAAGTGGATAAAAAGAGGGAGAACACAATGAAGTCAATACATGTACAGATGACCTCAAAAACAGTATTATGAAACAATAAAAGATAGTGTTGCGTCTCTGTTGTTCCATAGGTGTACCAGAAACACAATGTAAATATACTGCAGTAGATTACAAACCCAAATATTTTTCTTATTTACTAACACTTTCCTTCACAGGAGTCTCCCATCCTGTTTATTTAAGGTCTGCCCTTGCTCAGCACACCAGACTGCAGTGAGAGGCTCTGAGTGGGATTTCTTAGAAACTGATGACATATTCAGTGTGTTGAATGAGGAAAGCATCCAAAACATGCAGAACAAGAAGGCCATGGTTCAGGCCCATAGTTTCATAGAAAATTAATTCAATTAGGAGGCTGTCTAAATTCTGTGTAAAAGTCTCATCAATATACTGATCGTAAATATTATTTAAGCTTTCTACATTGAGAATGTAGACATAACTGACAAACTAGTTGAATTAATGATGTTCTATCTTTCTGTTAAGGCACCTGTCTTAAAATCATGTGTTTGTGGCTTAAAACATAGCATTCATCACAAGCTGACATAATGTCCAACACATCAGTAAAATCGGGGAGCAAACAGGGGAAGGCTTGAAAATGTAACCTTTCAATGATGTTTCCAAAAAAAGTAGACTCGTGATCTTTGATTACTTTATGTACAACAAAGCTATTCTGGTTTCGCCACAATGTGTTTCAATTCCATCAACAGGCAGCAGCCCAGGTCAGCTGACAAGAACTATCTTTGACCATGTGAGGAATTTGAATATGAACATGATATATATGTCCATACTTACGTGTGTGGAAATGGATGTATTTTCAATTTGAAATGAATCAAAGTGGAGTGTGTGGACTGAACTTGGGAACAGAATGTGAGCATGTTGGGGGGTGGGGACACCTTAATGAAGGTCACAGAGCTGATCTCTGCACACACCCCTCAGACGACAAGAAACACAAAGGGACATGTGGAAAGTTTAAGAAAACTAACTTGTTTAAAGAGCTTGTAGGATAAAAGAAGAAGACACACGTGTATGACAATCCTGCGTCACATTAGCTTAGCCACTAACACATGACGTTGCGCAATAGCTAAACTCAAGCAACTCTGGTGCATAAAGAAATTGTAATAAAAAATGAAATGAATAAAAGTAGTGTTTCGTCTTCATGTCACAGCAGCTGAATATCCGAACATGTCAAGTTTAAAATCAGGCAACTTGATGCTAACATGCTAATCGGCTAGCTGTCACGTCCATTAAAGTGCGCGACACGCAGCGAGTTACAACAATAAATATATATATTTGACGCACGACTGGTTGGGACTTACCTTCTTCACCAGGGAGGACACGCTTCTGGCGCAGTTCCCTGTCGGGAGAGTCCTTGAAACGCTTCTGGCGACACTCAGCATGTTGACCGGTGGGCTAACGAGCTAACTCGAGGACTGTCGGAAAAAGTAGACGAGTGTAGAACGAGCGAAGAGCTGCTGCGGGACGTCAAATACCGCAGTGAGAGCAGGACAGAGGATTCCGGAGGAAAGCGGCGGGGGGTCCGTGTGTCTCTGGAGGTCTGAACGTCTTTGGGCTGCAGAAGCTAACCGGCTGGAGGTCTGAGAGCGGAGAACTGCGGAGCTCTTTCTGGAATTATCCAACACATGCAGCACCAAGCACGGCTCTTGGGCCCCTCAAATGAGCTGTCCAAAAACTGCCTGAAGCGTCCTCCAAGAAAAAAAAGTCTGAAATAGTGCTATATTATTAAATGAATATAATAATTCCACTACTTATACTATAATAACAGTGTACTTTAAGGTATAATTTAGTAAGGATGCAAAATTCGTTTGATTTTTGCTGATTTTCGATGTTGGCGGTAGTTGGGCAGACTTAGGCAGTGGGCAATGTGAAGGTCATGATGTAACGGGAGTAACAAGGTTTCACGTGTGTTACATCAGTGATGATGCTGAATGAACGTACCTGTGTGTTATTACACAGTTCTACTATTGCTTCTGCTTCAGCCTGATCAAAATAATGGTTATTTGTATTCGTATATATAACCACTTTACTCTGATTCTGGAGCAGCATGTTTGATTTCCCTCCTTTAATATTTTCAAGGTAAGAATTAAAGGGATTCCAACAAAGTGTCAATATCAGTGTCACACATTTAAATTAAGAGTTCAGTATGCTGCGAATGCTCCATTTACAAACTGATGTAATCTCATCCCAGATTTCATCATACAGCAGGGGGACCATGTTTTGATTTTTATGTTTGCATCACCAAGATGTCATTTTATTAAAAGAAAATGTGTTCTGTCTGTTTGAACGTGGAGGTAAGACTAATGAGGATATAATATCTATCTGATTCAAAGTCAAGGTGAGGCCTTTTAAAATATTACCTTTCATCACACAATTCCATCCTTCATCTTCATTACTGCTCTACTTGAAAACCAATTCATGTAGATACTGTGGAAAACGGATTAAAACGGAGGAAAAGTATTTTTCTTCACTATTTGTGTCTCTTGATCATCTTAACGTCATTAAAAAAAACCTCAGAATGCGTCTTCAAAATCAAAGCAAATGCAATTCTATAAAACATAAAATGTGAATGTGTATTACATTTGAAGGAATGGGAATTTAAATTTATGCATCCATCAGTTTGATCAATTTCTCGTGATCTGATTATAAGTCCGTTTTTTGTATCCAAAATATAGAGACATTCTAATAGTAATTCAATGAATACAATTGACTTACTTCTAGCGGCAAATATGCATGATAATGTCTTAACGCATGTTTGACTGCCCCTTACTGCTCTATGTGTTAGATACACATAATAAGAAAATACTGTTTAAGTTGAATGTCATTTTCACGGTTGAGGTGAAATAAAACAAAACAAAAAAATCAAGTATGGAGGGGAAAAAAAAAAACTAGTTTTGCGAGTTTCATTTTTACGAAGTTTCCTCAGCGGTCTTTGAATGTTACATCTCGCGAGAAGTTTTTATACGAGACTTGTTGGACCGGAAGTGTTAAAAGAGGATTCTGATGGCGGACACAGGTAAAATAAACGTCTGGGATCAATAACTGCTGCCACTGAC